>CAHIKZ030003120.1:1500000-1537500 GCA_903632075.3 Acanthosepion pharaonis
TATTTTATTTTGCTATCTTATCAGTTTAATTTCTAAGCATATTGACTCTTTTTGTGCTTTGCACAGTCACATGGGAGGGTTTAATCTTTGATTTTTAATTAAATATATTTAATATATATATTATATCCAATTTTTTTTTTTTTTTTTTTTTTTTTTTTTTCAATACTTTGCACATAAAGATTTAAAAGGTGAATGGGCTTCTCAGAATCAGTAGCAATCCACCCCCAACCATAAATAGCCACACCAACCTGTAATTTGCCAAGCATAGTGAGTGCAGCTACACCCCCAAAGATATGCTCAACTAGGGAGAGGCCCTCTAAAAAAAAGTGAGAAGGCCTGTAGATTTTAATTACTTTGTATCACATTTCCCTGAGTCCAAATAATAAGAAATTAGAACTATAGTCATCACAAGTCCCATAACACACAAGGGTTGTAATTACACCACTGGTACTACATCTGTTGCAACAGTGGTGTGTCTAGGGCAAGATAGGCCAACAGTGGTGTGTCTAGGGCAAGATAGGCCAACCCTCTCTAGACTGGTTTGAATTCAGTTTTCCTTCTTCTAGACTAGTTGCCAACCAAGGCTAGACAACTCAGTCTGTCCTGCTATTTACTACTACTTGGGTTTGGGGATTAGATGAATTCATACCTTTTCCAAGGTTGTTAGTATATAAGTGAATATAATGAACTCTATTGGAATTTGAGCTTTGCTTTTCAATTCCTCAAGCCACTAACTCCACCATGCCTATATTTAATTTTATTTTTATTTTTGGGGTGGGGAACAAAAAATGAAAACCCTAATGTAATTGTTATAAGTTTTAAAATATCTTTACAGTGTTATTTTTTCTCCTTTCTCTGCAGACCCCACAATTTCATAGACCCAAATGCTCCTGACTTGACCAGCTTCACAAGCATTGAAGAGTGGCTGATGTCAATAAAGATGGAACGATATATCGAGAATTTTATGAATGCGGGGTATATGAGCATGGATCAAGTCGCTCGGATAACAATGAAAGATCTAATGGACCTTAATATCAGCCTAGTCGGACACCAGAAGAAAATAATGAACAGTGTACAGATGCTTCGGGCACAAATCTACGGGGCCCAGATGTCGGAAGGTTTTCTTGTATAGCTGTGGAGATGAGAGGAGGAGGAAAAAAAAAAAATATCGATGAGGAAGGAAAAAGTGAATTTCACAAAGAAAAATATTGGGGGAGGGGGTAAAAAAAAGTGAGGAGAAGAAATTGGAAGGAAGAGTGTGGGGTGGGGGTAAAAAAAAAAAATAAAATAACAAACAAGAAAAATTTGTAATGAAACCAAAAAAAAAAAACACAAACATATTTTTTAAAAGAAAAAAAAAAAAATTAGATTAAAAAAAAAAAACAAAGAAAACCTGAAGAAGAGGAACATATTTGATGGGTGGGGTCCCAATTTACATACCTACCAACGCATCCACCCACACACACTCACTTACTCCCCCCCCCCACACACACACACACACACACATATACATTTACATATATATATATATATATATATATATATATATATATATATATATATATATATATATACATACACATCTGAACATGTATAAATATACTGAAAGTCAGAAATCATGAAAGGACATAGGACACCTGAAAATATTCAAAGATGAGGGGAAATATAGACTCGAAGAATCAAAAATAACGTTTGGAGAAAAAATAAATTTATAGATGTGATTCATTGAAACTGTAATATGTTTTTTGAAAACAAGCAACATCTATATTTGCCTCTAAAACAAAAAAAAAATGCAATTTTGATGTTGTACCTTGGTAAAAAAAAAAAACAAAAAAAAATAATTAAAAAAAAACAAAAGAAAAACCAAAAAAAAAAAAACAAACTTCAATTTTGTTAGATGTGTCACAAAAGTGACGTTAAAGACTTGGCTAAGTGAGCTGGGTGTGGGGGGGGTGGGAGAAATGAAATTGTTGGACCAAGTAGCTTCACAAGAACTGATAAAGAGAGAAGAGATGATGGAATAAAATAAATCAATACCTATACGACTGCAACAAAAAAAAAAAAAAAAAGGAACCCCATAAACTTTTACTTACCCTGGCTGTAAATAAAGATTATTTATTGTGATATAAAAAAAAAAAATTAAAAAAAAATCACAAAAAATTTTTTTTAAATTCTGAGAAAAAAAAATCTTCAAAAATATCCTATGAGAATTGAAGAGACGAAAAAGTAATCAGTTGTTGGACTATATTATTATTATTATTATAAAATATTAATTACTTATTATTATTATTAATTATTATCACACAAGAGAAAAAAAAATATCAACCAAATTTACAGTTATAGTGTCCTTGACCATACCAAATATACCAACCACTCTGAAAGTTAAACAATGTGGACAAATTCACACAAACCCAAACATACAATTGACAAAAATAAAAATTAAAATGGAAATTTTTTCCCTTTTTCTTTTCATGAGATAGAGAAGCAGGCATTTTTCTTAAAAATTGTTTCTCTTGAGCTGCAAATGTGATTGTTGTAAAGTATTTTTTTTTTTTTTAAATTATAAGAAAGGGGGAAAAAAAAAAGTAAAATCTCTTATTAAACCTAACATTCCTTTGTCTAAACAATTTGGTTCTCTTTTTTACTCCTGTTTGTTTTTTGTTAAGAAACTTTTGGGAACAACTTGAAAATGTATATTCCCATGTTACAGCCCAAACGTGTAGGGGAGGACACCTCAAGAAGACAATGACAACTGTGGAAGATGAATGCCTTTTATTGACCCCCAATCAGCCCTTAATGTTCACCCCCAATCAAAGAGAAAGTGCATCTGTTGCACCAGGCCTATGTGTGGCTTCTTGCATTGGTCTCACACAAAAATTAGTTATTTCTTACACAGTGTTTCATTGGTTGATACTCCTCTTCCTTCTCCTCTACTCCCATTACATAACAGAATACAAACCTTCAGTTTGATTGGTTGGTTATTGGTCAGGTGTTTTGTTTCTCCATTTTGATACTGTGTTGATATGCTCTTCATTTTCTTTCTTTTTCTTTTTTTTCTTCATTGATTTTAATTGATTTCATGTCAGCTGCTGGAAGTGTATCATAGAAGGATAGAAGTCAAGAAAGAAAGAAAAAAAAAAAAAATTGTCAAAGAATAATCCAAAACAACACTATTTTTTTTCACCCACCCCCTGAAACTTTAAAATTGGTGTTGTCTAATTTTCTTAAAGACAAATAAAAACAAAAAACAAAACCAAAAAAAACAAGCAAAACTTTCAATTGTCTCATCTCCCTCAGCTTAGCAGTGAGCAGAGATCAGTAAGTGTGTGTCTTGGTGGGGGATGGGGTGGGGTGGTGTTGGATATATCATTATCATTTAAAAAAAAAAAAACAGAAAAAATGATGAAATAACCAAGAAATAATAAAATTTATTCCACTTGCAAAAAAAAAAAAAAATTATAATAAAAATTGTTTTAAGTATTTTTTACTGAAGTGGAGAAACGATAAACGAACAATAATATTTTCAATGTTACCAATTTCTTGGTTTTATTTCTTCAGTTTCTATTAGCACTACTAATTCCACTTACCTAAAAAAAAAAAAAAAAGGCAAAACAAACAAAAACAAGAAAAAAATATCCCCCCCTTCCCAAAAAAATGAACTATGCAATGAAAAGAACAATAATTTGAACTGTCTGTTGTCATATCATCTGGTTTTAAAATCTTTATTTATCCCAAATTCCCACCTTACTCCTTCCATCCACTCGACTCAACAAACATGTTATAAGTAAGAAAAAACAAAAACCAAAAATAAGTCCGAAGAAAGCTCCCCACCTTTCTAGAAAACATTTTTAAAATATCGAAATATAAGGTAGAACAAGCAACCATAAAAATGAGTGAGTGTTGAGAGAAAAAGAAAGAAAGAAAGAAAGAGAGGCACTGTGACGCATCTTGTCACATTGCAATTACATGACACCTCCACCAACAACAGAAAAAAAAAAAACTACCCACGGGGCATGTCTGTTTCTACAGTTCACTGCATGCCTACACATTTTAATATATGATAAGGGCCAGTTAGAAAGAACGACAATATAAAAGTTAGTTGTTGAGGCTCCTGAGTGTATGCTTGTAAAGTTTGCATGCCTTATGTCTGAAAGTGTGAATAATTTTAACAAGAGAACATTCTATCCTTGGGGGACATTTTAAAGGAATGGAAAAAAAACCCCACAAAACACATAGCTTGTTGCACTTAAATGACCTTATATTTTTTAATCAATGCATTCCTATTTATCTTCCTTTAAACTTTTTTTATTTATTTACACTATTTACATGGGAACTATTATCCTAATTTTTCTTGTTACTATCACGTTTCGGCCATTATACCCTCTGGCCTTCATCAGGTGTATATCGCTCAAGTTAACCTAAAGGGAATTCTGAACTGAACCCTTTATTTAATCTACAAGTGAGGTAGTCTGTTCTCAGTCCGTGTCTAAGGATATCTCACCTAGTTTTTATTTTTAGTACTGCTTGTCCTGTTTTCAACGAGTTCAAGTATCCACTGCCTGGCTCTGGGACTGAACTCACAATTACAATAACAGAAAGAGGGGGAGCAAAAACTGAGAAGTACTAAATATAAGAACTAGATGAGATATCCCTAGACATGGATAGCAGAAAAAGAAGAGTCTATCCCTATAGATAAAATGAAATTCCCTGTGGGTTAACTAGATTGACATACACCTGATGATGGCTCAATGGCATAACGGTCAAAATGTTGTGATAGCAAGAAGAAAAATGAGGATGATAGTCAATAGTGCAAATAACTTCCCATCGCAGAAATTCAGACAGATTTTTTTTTTTTTTTTTTTTACCATCTTGAATATAAAAGCATTTTGAAATCATTTTCTTAGTCTGTCTGTCTGCTCTTTTGAAGCAGAACTTTTGGTTATATTTTTTTTTTTTTCAAAATCTACTTTAGAATGTCATTTTGGCTCTAAAGTTAAAGTTGTTTCTTTGTTATCTAGAAAAAAGAAAAAGCAAAAAAATTTCCTAGTGTTAATCATTTGTTGTCTCAAGCCTATCTTTAGTTTTAATGACCATCATCACAAAAACTTACCAATGTAAACTTTTTGTGTAATTAGTTATTTTTCTCTCTGTGTGTGTACTTGCACCTCACTAAATGTATATCTAGAATTCATACATTTTTCAATGATTCTGCAATAATGGTCCTTAATTTTTACTTTCTGTTATTTAAAACGGGGAAAAGAAAAAGAAAAGAAACTTTTCAAATAACTTTCAGTCTGACTGTATTTTTGCACCCTTTAGAGCATGTATATATTAATGTGGATAAGATTACAATATCCACAATCATAACTTTACCTTGACAGTAACATTTTCTCCAATATCACCATTTGGTTCAAACTAACATTTTTTTTTTTTTATACACATAGAATGCTCACAATCTATTAATACCAACTGCTGATAAAAATGCATAAATAGATACCTCGTTTGTCATTTTAAGGTCGGTTCAGATACACATACCCATGCACACACTATTTGGCAATCTCAGGCTTTCATACCTGCAAAAAAACAAAAAAAAAAGTGTCAAAGGGATGGTTTTTCCTTTGACACTGCTATTATTTTAACTACCTCCACTCATCAGCAATGTCCATTGCTTTTAAATGACAATTAGAATTGTAATAAAACCTATACATATGATGAAAGTGAATTTATGCAATATTTACAACATTCTAAAAACTAATATAATTGTATTAAAACTAATGCAATGCAATATTTATCATTTACCAACTTATAAAGAAATAAATTTGAAAATTTGTATTCATACATTTATAAACATTTACTAAATTCTTAAAACATGTGAACCAACTATAAAGAAATCCTTATTTACTATTTTATAAAGTTTGAATCAATTGGCAGTTAGCCAATGTTTTACTAACCATTACAATAAATGATATAATATATAAAAAAAATGTTTATTATTTTTGTTACCAATTCTCAAGAACAAAGAAAATGTATAAATTCACTTTCATATTTTAAATTTTATTGAAATTCTGATCATTGCTTTTTAAAACAATAAATATTGCCGAAAAGTGAAGATAGTTAAAATAACAAGTGTCAGGGGAAACCACCTTTTTGACAGCGTGTTTTATTTATTTATTTATTTTTTTTTGTGGGCATGAAAGCCAAAAGATTACTCATTATTATTCATTATATATATATATATATATATATATATATATATATATATATATATATATATATAATGGTTATCTTTAATTGTATTTTAATTTTTAATTTTTTTTTTTCAATGTCTTGTCTGAGGACGTAAATCTAAAATTTATTTATTTTTATTTTTTTAAAATGAAATAGGTCCTGACATTTAAAGAATTTTAGTGTTTTTCCTTATGCCATTTCTTTCTATTTTTTAACGGAATATTTCGCATATGTTTCTGTTTACGTGTAAACCTTTTTATGGCAAGGGTTAACATTTATTGCTTTTATACTTATCTTGGGAATATGTACACTATTCTTTCTATCCTGCTCTCTCCAATTAAGGAAAAAAAAATGATAAAATGAAGAAAATTTGATATTTTGGTGAAGATAAGTTATATAAAAAAAAAGCAAAAAAAGCAATTGAAAATGGATTGTATTTTCGTAAATATTTCCACATCTACAAAATGAAAAGGAAAACTAATAAGTTTTCTGTTTTGTTTATTTTCCTGCAATGTAGTAAGCGCGCACATAAGTGCATAAACTTAAAAAAATATATTTCTAAATATATTGGTGCTTTAAGAAATATCTGCGTGTTTGACTATATTGTTATTTTTAGTTTATCTAGGTTCTAAAAAGAAAAAATGTCAGATGTCATGAATATATAATTATTTAAATTGTAATAATAGAAAAAGAATAACTTTTTTCTTATTTACGCTATTCAGACTGTTGTCCTCATCTTTCTCATCATATTCATGACATTCTGGTTGTTGCATGCTCCGGCCTTCAAATCACCTGATGAAGGCCATAGTGTACAATGACTGAAACATTGTGAATATGGCAACAAAGACAAGGATAACAGTTTGAACAACGTAAATAATTACAATACATCGTCTCGGAAATATAAATGGAATTTTTTCCTAGCATTGCAAAATTACCAATTAAAAACATTTTGGAAAGGAGTTTTGACAAGAACAGCAGCATGTGTAGAATGTAGGAACTAACTGCTGGCACTATCAACACACCAAAGTTTTTCATCTAGCATTTATCTTTTAGGGGGTGGAAAAAAAAATTGTGCTGAACAATTTGTCTATTTAAACTTCAAAACATACTGAAATACTTGTAAAACATTTCTCTCTCTCTCTCTCTCTCACTAATTCTTTTTTTTTTTTTTTATTTTGGTGGGGGGCAGGTTTGAAACCAGTTTGAACAAGTTAAAATACTTCTATGAATTTTTCTTTTAAAATCTTTTCACAGAGTTGTAACATTTTTCTCAGACAATTTTCAATTCTCGTTCTCCTCCCCCTCCCACTTGTTTTTACCTCTCTGGGCAGCAATACATTTTATCTTTTCTTTAACAAAGGAAATAATAATAATAATAATAATAATAATAATAATATCCCCTCAAAAATGAAATTTGTTTGAGATTTTTTTTTTCTTTTTGAAAATCTTAAGTGTTTCTTCCCTCGTGCAGACTAAACTAAGTCGTTTGTCTATTATCACACAAACCAACCACCTTGTTTCCGTGAAACAGGGTTCAATATTCCTTCTATTCTGCATCTTATACACCTTTTGAAACATTTTCCCCACACCCACAAATGAATTTCAACCATGCTTTGTGTTACTCCCCCTATTATCACCCCCCTATACTGTCTGTTCTTAGACCTGATCTATAAAATTGTGTTTATTTAAAAAAATAAATAAATAAATAAATAATAAAAATAAGCAAGTGTTGTTTTTGCATTTATAAAAGAGAGGAAAAAAAACAATGAAAAAAATCTAGCAAGACTGGGGAGGGTTTTCAACAATGTTTTCAATTTCTTCACAAGAAAAAAAAAAAATTAAAAAATATAATTAAAAAAAAAAATTACAAACTGGATGCATGTGTAAATAATATAAGTAAAAAAAAAAAAAAAAAAAAATATCCGCTATCATTAAAAAAAAATAAAACTAACAAACTTACAGTAGAATCAAGATTAATCTTTGCTATGAAATTTTCTTCTATTCATGTATGGGGGTTTGATAAAAAATCTTTAAAAAGTTTAAAAAAAAAAGTTTTCAATTTAATTACTTTTTTAATGGAACTACCGTATTTTTTTTTTTTTTCTTTTTTTTTTCTTTTTTCTTTATTCTGTGCCGGTGTGAGCATGTTGCATGAGAGTGTGCTTGTACTAAAGATAGGTTAAAAAAGATATAACAAAACAAACTTTTGTCTCTTCTCAATGCTCTGTCCTCATCAATAGGTTCTTTTCTATTTTTTTTTCTTTTTCTTCCATATTAAAAAGGAAAAAAAAAAACTTACTCAGTAAGGCAGCATATCATTGGCATACTAATTTGTAATGACTACCTACTGTATATAATGTCCTCGAATATTATCCGTTGAAATTAAAACTACCAAACATAGATGAAGTTAAAAGAACAAAATGAGAGGATAGAAAAAGTACAAACCAAGGCACTAAATAGTTTTGTCATTTCAATTATTTATGGGACATATAGAATATATGTATGCAGTCAGTACATTTGTGTGCTTGTAAAATAACATTCTTTCTCAGCTCAATTCCTTTATCTAGATAGAATCCCCAAATATTAATTACAGGAAGGCAAAAAAATGAAGGGTTACAGTTCTAACTTATCAAGGATATATTTTTTTTCTTTTTTTTTTTTTTTTTTTCAGTTTTTCACTATTCATTGCTGTTAACTTAAAGGTTCCTCTATTTTTGGGCCCCTTACCATAGAGCAATGGTTAATGAGCAACACGATCAAGCAATCACAAGTGTTGTGAGTTCGATCTTTGCTATGTGCCCATGAGTGTAGCCTCAACCTCGAATGATATTAAACTTAGTAGCTAACCTGGGTGCCTCATCATAGCAAGGGTAGCAAACTGCTCCCACAGATCATTAAATCTGATCCGTGAGTTCGATCTTCACTGGGTGACCCGTGTTTGTGGCCTTGTGTCAAACTCAGTTAAGCATAGTAATTGAATTGTGTCGGCTAATTGATTTTGTTTTTCCTACAGTCGAATCCAATTAAATGTCATTATTTTAATTTTTTTTTTTTTATATAACAAATTAAACTCCGGTGACTACTTTTAAAAAAAATGAACAATATATTTAATTCGCTTTTTTTAATTTATTTAAATTTTTTTTTTATTACGCAGATGTTTGTTTGGGGATGAAAATTTGTAAGTAAAAAGACAAGAGGCAACACTAAAACTGATGTAGTACACATAAAATAAGAATTATGAATTTCTTCATTTTACTGCTTTGATATGATGACAGTGTTTTGTATTGTAATTGTGTTGACCCCTATGACCTTTGAGCAATGTCCCCACCCTTTCCTTTAGTTTAGACAAACAAAAATTTTAAAAAAATATATATATATCTGAAATAATGATCACACAATTCATCAATATTAAATAGTATATTCAATAATTTGTGTTAAAAAATAAAAAAAAAAAAAAAAAGACAAAAACAAAAAAAGATTTTTTATCAATACCCAATGGGAGGAAGAAAGTCGCTCAAAATCTTATATTTTCAATTAAAGCAAATTAATTTGACCTTTGACCCAGACACTGCCTTGAAAACGTTTGTACTTTTAATTTTCACGTTTTTTTTTGTTTTTTTTTTTTGTTTTTTGAAAAAATAAAATACCAAAAATCATATTTCCCCTTCTCTTTTTCCAATTCCTGCTACAATTTATTTAAAAACAAATAAACTACAAAAACTAAAAGAGTGCTTGATCCGATTCCTTGAATACTAAATCTTCAATTTTTTTTATTTTTATTTTTAATAATGTTTTTCAAATGCTTCTCTCTCCCCCACCCCACTTTGATTGTAATGCTCAGACTGGTGTCTTGACTAATGTGAGGAGTTAAGCATCAACCTCTGGGGTGTTACTGCTACTGCCTTATTAGCAAGCATCAACATTTAGACTGCAAATCATTTTGTCAAATTTTGAATACTATTTTGGTATTTTCGTTGGCCAATTTGGGCCGAGTGTCAGGTCAGGTCCTGTAGAGTCAGATGACTATTTTCTTTTTTGTTTTCTTTTCTCTTTTTTTCTTTTTTTTTCTTTCGTTTTTTTCTTCTTTTTCTTTCATGTTTTTCTTCTTTGTCTTTCGTTTTTTTTCTTCTTTTTCTTTCGTTTTTCTTCTTCTTTTTCTTTCGTTTTTTTTTCTTTTTTTTCTTCTTTTTTTCCTTTTTTTTCTTCTTTTTTTTCTTCTTTTTTCTTCTTTTTTCTTCTTTTTTTTCCTTTTTTTTTCTTTTTTTTCCTTTTTTTTTCGTTTTTTTCGTTTTTTTCTTTTTTTTCTTTTTTCGTTTTTTCTTCTTCTTTTCATCTTTTTTTCGTTTTTTCTTCTTTTTTTCTTCTTTTTTTCGCTTTTTTCTTCTTTTTTCTTCGTTTTTTCTTCTTTTTTGCCATTTCTTTTTCTCATTTTTCTTTTCTTTTTTGTCTTTTTGCCTTTTCTTTTTTAGTTGCAGATTTTTCAAAAAAAAAAAATTATTTTTTGAATTTCTATTATTTCTTGATCTTACCTTCTTATTTTTTTCCTAAACAATCTGTTTCATTTTATTACCATTTTTGATCACTTCTAACTCTTTCCCACTTTAATTAAATCTCTATTCAGTGAGTCAGTCTTGGCCATCTGTTAATGTGTATACTAGCATTAAATAACTTGTTTAAGAACAGGCAAGTGTGTGAGTAAGGATAAATAAATTCTTACAGAAGCTGGGAGTTGAAGAGAGAGAAAAACAATTAAACAGTAGAATAACTAATAGTAATGAAAATGTCTTCCTATAACAGATGAAATTATTCATGATCTTCCATTACTTTCTGCCTTCCGTTACCGTTCTTTGCTATCAACACTTTCATCTTTCTTTGACATAATTTTAAGTTATTATGTTTCAGGACTTTTTCAAGGAATTTTTAAAACCTTTAAAGAGGAACTTTTTTTTTTTTTTAAATTTAATTTCTATTATTTATTTATTTCTTGTTTAGTTTTAATAAGCTTTGGTTGTTTAAAAGAAAAAACAAAACCTTGAAAAATCTGTTAGTAAAATTGCCTTTACTTCTATCCCCTATCTACTCAGCCTCTAATGTTTCTGTCCTTTCTGCTCTGTCTCCTACCAAGCTTGCCTGTCTATCTTTTGTCAACTGTGGGACCTGGATTCCTCACACTGACCAAATGTACCAACAACTGCTTATTGTTTTAATTTATATATATTTTTTTTTTTTTAATTTATTTTTAAAAAGTAAAAAAAAAAAATTACTCTTTCCTTTTTCAACTTGTTTTGTTTTTACTAATAAAGATTTATACAAAAAAAAAAACAAAAAACAAACTATGATAGATGGTGAAAATATGAAAAGTAAGAAATCATTTTTTTTTTTTTTCTTTAAAGGATACTTTTAAAAAAAATGGTTTCTTATAGCATTTCTTTTTCATAAAAGTTGACATATATATATATATATTAAAAGGGAAAGAAAACCATTCCACTTTTGTAACATTTTTTCCTGAACCAGACATTTTACACGAGGATGAACTTAAAATTAATAAAAAAAATATTCAACAAATGAAAATAAATTCAATATAGCAATTAAAAGGCTGGTGGTGTTAGATTTGTATTATTAAAGTCTCTACCATTTTGGGAATAATTTTTACATATTGATTCTCTCGAATAAGTTACACGTTCTCTTTAATTTTCTTAAAGTTCTGTTTCATTGTTTTTTAAATACATTGTTGGTGCTTTAAGTTTAATCAATGTTTATATTATTTAATAACTGCTTTGAAAGTTTTAAGCCAGAAGAATTATTTTTTAACATAATGAAGAATTAAGATTAAAAAAAAAAAAAAACTGTTTATATAATTCAAGGCCAATATATGAAGTTTTCCAAACTGGAATTTAAAGAGGCTATATTTAATTTAGGTCAATATTATTTGGTTTTCTTTCTTTTTTTATTTTCTCTTTATTCTAAAACGAATACACCTTGTTGAATGAACATGTGCATACTCATTATATAACTTATTGTGAATTCATTCCCCCCCCCTTGAAGCTAGAGACAACAATGAATACATCTTTCATTACTAACCTCCTTTACCTCCCTTGCTTCCCAAAAAAACCAGTCCTACTAAAATTGAAGCAGTTACTCCTCTTGATTAGTAATAATGATAATTATACATTGTTTTATTAGTGCATTACTTGCATGTAGAAAACTATGTTCAATTCCCAAAGATCAGAAAAATTGATTTTGTTTTCCAATATCTACTTGTTCATTATGTGAATTTTAAAATTTAATCTATTTTTAATTTATACTTTTGCGTTCTTTCACTTAAGTTTTTACAGCTTAAAAAATTGTGAGCATTAATTAATATAGGCTCCAAAGTTTTTTTCTTCCTTTCTTTTTAATTTTTAATTTTTCTCTTTTTCTGTCTTTTTTCTTTCTCTTTCCCTTTTCTCTTGCTTAAATTTATTTTCTCTTTCTCCTATCTCTCTCATCTCTAGCATCTTTTTCCTCTTCTTTTTTTTTTTCTTTTTCTCCCCACCCCCTAAAAACTTTGAGTAAAACTAACTCTAGATTTCAAATCTGAATATTTTAGTGTAAATTTTAGAATTGTGATATTGTAGTGTTTTTCTTGTTGGCAATTTTGAGGACAAGCTGTAATTTTTTTGTGGGGAGCTGTTAGGGGGGGAGGGCAGTTTCAAATAACAATGAATATCCTCTATTTTTTTTTTTTTTTTTTTCTTTTTTAACATAAAAAAATAAACTATTTGTACAAAAATTTAAATAAGGTCAAAAAAGAAAACAAGGAGAAAATTGGAGAAATTTTCAATAATTTCCCCCCTCCCTACCCAGAAAACACCATTTTAAAAAGAAGGAAAAAAATCTTTAACAAAAAATGATTATAAAAAAAAAACAAAAATAAAGTTCAGCTTTATCATCCCAGATACACAAACTGTGATGACTGTGTGATTCTATTCCACTTGGAAAATAACCCCTAAAAAAAAAAAAAAAAAAAAATCCCCCAAAAAAAAAAAAAAAAAAAAATATAAATAGTGATGATGATAAAAAGGAAAAAAAAAACATGTCTATATAGACTCTTAACCAAAATGTCTGTTGCCTGTGCACCATCTATCTTCGTGCACTCCCACCTGTTATCATTGCTGCCGAAAGCTATGACTATATTTTCTGTTCATTTAAAAAAAAAGAAAAATACAAACCCATTTCATAAAATCTAAAAGCCTCAAGTGATTCTTAAATATTTGGTTTGCGAAATTTCTCTGTTTCCAAAGACAAGCCTTGAGATAAGGTCATTGGAGCTAGAATTTCTTTGAATTTCTTTTGCATTAGCAAATAATGCTTCATTTAAGAATGGTCAACAATATAAATTTTTTGTGTTGTTATTAGGTTGGTGCAAAAATGTCGTTTTTTGACGTTAAACTTAACGTCAAAAAATGACATTATTTTTGAACCAACCTAATATTATTTTTTTTTTTCTTTTTTTTTCCCAAATTTTGCTTTCCTTAAAACAAAACTTTAACAAAAAGCATATTGCTCTTATAGGAACCGTTAGATTTTTGACTATCGGCCTTCAAGGAATGTAATCTGTTGTCTAACACTGGTAACCCTTGAGCCCGCACACACACACACACACACAATATAAAATAAAAGGCTTGGAGAAAATGTCTAGCTCAGCAAGCAATAGGGTAAAACTGGAGGAGATACACGGTTTGAGGTTTTTCTTAAGAAGCAAATTTGAAAACAAATCCCCCAAACCACCAGTGCAGGGAGGGAGGGCAGTCATGTGACTTAATGATGAGGATTCTGATAATGGCGATGATGAATTATTGTACATAAAAATTGACAAATCTTGTATTTCTGTACAACTCTGTAAAGTACTATGTTTGGTACAGAATATGAAACGGATGTAATGACATTGTTGATTATCGATGTAAATAAAGTCAAACGGTTTCATGTAACCATGCTTTCTCTGTCTTCACTTCATTGCATGCTGATATTATTTTGTCAAAAATACATCAGCCAGCCGTGTTGTCCCTTTGCAAGAATTGGATAAACCAAAAATGGACCTATCAAAAAGAAATGTAACCCTGACAGATTCTATTGAAGGGAGAAAATAAATGTCATATAATTTAGCTGATCAGTGTGAGAGGATAGCACAGTGGGGACAAGATTCACTGATAAAATTGCCGGAGAATGGTTCTCTCATTCTATCGACTGAGTAAGTACCTAACACCTACTGCCATATTTTAACTTTTAACACGTTACTGCAGATTGTGGTTTACAAGCCAACGTCAAGATTTTTTGCTCAAAATTCTAACTTAGGCCTATAAGTAACATATAGGTTGACCTCTCGACATATCGTCACTGATTACACTTAGTCTGTCAATTGTTGGATGTGATATAGCATTAACAGAATAGTGAATTTGTGTTACGAATTTATTTATTTATTTATTTTTTTTTATCAATTTCTGTGTTAATATGCCATAATATATTCACCAAACACAAGTTTTGGTTAGATATAATTGTCAGCTCGGGGCATCTCAAGGCAATGTAATGTTTAGCAAGCTTGTTTCACTAGAACAATTACGATTTAGTAGTGAGTTTAATCCTCACTGGATGCCCCTTTCTTTCGGCCTTGTGCCACATCTAAGCTATGCTTGGAAAATTACTATAATTGTCAGCTTGCGGGATGTACAGTAAGTAGTATCCTGTCATTGGTAGGAGTGCTGGCCTAGTGGTTTATAACTCGGTGGTAAAGGTTTGCATTTTATACCCGCCGTATAAGTTGGCCCCTAGTTTTGGAAACATTCTTTTAGCCTTGAAAACTCGACTTGTGCACAAACAATTTTTTTTTTTTTTTTATTTTGTTTTAAATTTGTAAGAAACACATAAGGATAACTTGTTTCCTTAATTGTCTTATTTACATGACAAGTTTCTTTTACGGAAAGAAGAAAAAATGTCCGAGTTAAGACATTCTTATATTTTCATGAGTTTATTGATTTTTCAGATTAACAGTATTGGTTATAAAGAAGAACAATAGATCAAAGCAGATTATGCTTATGAACAGTTCAGTTAACGGTAGTCCAACTGGGCCCAGTATGAATAGTTGTTTTCTATTTACCAAGTGGGTGGAACGCAATCTAAAGAGGCCGAGAAAATGTTCAGCACATTCAGTCATTTGACAAAGTACCTGAATTTTCCTGGCATTTTGTATGTTTACAAGAGTCTGATTAAACCAAAGTGGGATTTTGCTACCATATCTGCATTGGAGCTGCACACTCTTCACATTCTAGCCTTGATAGAGTTCAAAATCATTATGCGGTCTTGAAGATGAATGACTCGTACTCCACTGTACAGTTTCTTTTCAATAAATGCCACAGCTGGAGCCCATCACTACGGCCCCTTTCCAATAGGCACACCATCTCAACCCTGTCATTGTGGCCTCTTTCCTATAGGCACAACGTCTCAAATCCTTCACTGTGGCCACTTTCCAATAGGCATATCTCTAGCCCATCACTCCAACCTCTTTCCAATAAGTTCAACATCTTGAGCACATCACTTCAGTCCCTTTTCAATAGATGCAACATCTTCAGCCAATCACCACAACCCGTTTCCAAAAGAGACAAAATGCCAAGCCCATCTCTAAAATGTGAAACAGAAAGCATCCTGCTTTGCAAAAGGTCAAAGTTACATAACAATTCCTTTTTACTGTTCATAAAAAGACTAGAAAAAAAACTCTGTAAATAATCCCAATTCTCTCAAAAAGATTGAACTGTCATCTCTCTGTGCAAATGCCATTTATAAGCATCAAGCAAAAAATTCCCTGCTATCCTATTTCCATCAGATTTTGGGTAATCTGCCATGCTAATTGTTTAAAGAGGATTACTAATGTTCAAGGCACTTTATATAAAAAGAAAACCAACCAATCTAAATAAGACAGATGATGTGTTGATAACAGACTCAGAAACGAAACTGAAAGAAATCTTGGACCAGCAAATAATGAAAAGCAAAAAGAAAACTCTATTAACCAACAGAAGACATAACTCTAGACATCTTTTTCTCTTGAGAATCTATTTTACATATTTATAAATCTACCATTCCTCCATGCATTTACATTTGGCCTGATGCTTCTTCTGTGTATTTAGAGATTCTTGATAAAATCCAAAGAAGAATCTGCAATGTTATCGGTCTTGACATGGCGTCTCAGCATTAACACCATAATGTATCTTTCTTGTGCCTTTTCTATACTGTATATGTTCAGGTGTAAGCCAACTTCATGTATAGGGAAATTCCTGATTTTTTTCTGCATGAATTTTAAAACCTCTAAAAGAATTTACCTGTGTATTGTGCCATCAGTCACTGATGAGTGCATGATTTTTAATCTCTACAAAAAAATTTACCTGTGTATAGTGTGCGCCCCCCTATTTTTGTATAAAATAAAACTGTTCATAAAACTCACACTATACTCGAATATATATGAATATTTTTCTGATAATTTTTCTGACGAGCACCTCTTTAGCATTTCGACTTTACAAATTTAAGTAAAGTACAAGTTGAGAATCCTTTATCCAAAATTCTTGGGACCAGAAGTGCTTTGGTTTTCAGATTATTTCAGATTTTGAAATACAGGCTATTTAATTTGTATATAGTATCGATAAAATGGGGCAGCTGATATCCCTACAGATTTCATAACGCATGTTATATATACAGGTAATAATCCATTGGTGTATAATCCAAGTGAATCCTAATAATATAAAAATATTAAAACTGATCCATAAAAAGAGCTCAATGTATTTATTGAAACAAAGCATATAAATTTGAATTTCTCTTCTATATATATATATATATATATATATATATATCCTGGAGCACATTGAGGCAATGTAATGGTTATCAAGATTGTCTTGACTTAGTAGTGAGTTCGATCCTCACTAGTTGCCCCATACTTTCGGCCTTGTGCCACATCTAACCTCCGCTTGGAAAATAACTATATATATGTACCCTGCAGTCAGTGTCGTGTTACCTAATTCTAATTTTCAAAACCGCTCTTAGGAGACACTCTCTGGACTATAAATACTCAACACTTAAGTCTCTCACAGAAAAAAAAATGCTTTCCCTCTTTCTGGGAAATGCACACATACTTTGACCATTGGGTTTTTACATTCATTTGATGCAAACTGCTTTATCTTTGTCAATTGTAACCCTTTATAGTTAATACACTATCATTTCTTTGTACATATATATTGGTTCCTTCCATTTTTTTACATGGACTCACATCCCGAGTCTGCCATGTTTGTTGTGGGCATTTCATGAGACACATGTGTTTATCTCGCCTGCAACATTGTTGATAACCCCAATGTGATAATTATTTTTCTCCTGATAACAAGAAAACACACAGCTATATATATATATATATATATATATATATATATATATATATAATGAACTCTCCCGTCAGTCTTGGTGTATGAGGATCTGACAGCTTATTGATTCAGTTATGCAATTTTGTGTGATAATCTTAAGTGGCATTTAAACCTGCTAGTGATTTACAAAGGAGGCCACACATGGAGCAAGTGTGAGGATTGTGAGATGAGATCACTGTTAGATTGGCTGACCTTTTAAATCTTGCTCTCGCTTCTTGAAGATGATTCTAAAACACGTTGATCTCCATTCTACCCGCTCTAAGGCTAAACGCTCAAATATACGTTTACACACCTTTTTCAAACCGAGAGCAGTGAAAAAAAACATTAATAAACTTACTTCTCTTCATACCCTACCGAGTGTGGCAGACACTATGAACCAGGGGTTGACAAACTACGGCACACGTGGCAATTTCCAACGGCACACAGCCGCAAATGAGATCAGTCAGTCAGTTATGTGCCATGTGTGATACACACTTAGGCGATCATGTATCATTCGATACGTTACTGATGAGGCAGATTTTATTTTATTTTTATAGCCATCCAAGTCTATAGAACCTGGTCTATCCTGCTATTTACCCATAGCTGGGGGGAGAAGAAGAGGATTCATACCATTCCCAAGTGTCTTCATGAAGTCCAAACCAATAACTACTACAACACAAAGAAGATATTTAGCTGTTTCAATTTTGATATATACTAAAGTATATATACTATATATTAATACATAAGATATAATGTAGAACAGGTATATTGACCTTGACTTTTATCAAAATACGTATGCTGTTGGTACACTGAATGGTTTTAAAAGCCTAAGTCAGTACATAGTTAGCAAAAGGTTGCTGACCCTTACTATAAACTATTAGCAAAAACAATTTACATCGCTACTAAATTTGTGATTATACCGTATGAAAGTACAAAGCACAAATTTCAATAGCTGTCTATATTTCTGAGATGAGGCATTATGTACACTATTTACATTACTACTCTTGCCTTCATCTTTATTGCCATATATATCTCAACGTTTCGACCGTTGTACGCT
This sequence comes from Acanthosepion pharaonis, assembly GCA_903632075.3. Classification (NCBI taxonomy): domain Eukaryota; kingdom Metazoa; phylum Mollusca; class Cephalopoda; order Sepiida; family Sepiidae; genus Acanthosepion; species Acanthosepion pharaonis. The sequence goes on from CAHIKZ030003120.1 coordinate 1,518,700, forward strand.
CCGGCCTTCTTCAGGTGGTTGGAATATCGAACTGAACCCTTTACACCCATGGCACAGTGGATAAAGGCCTTGTCCTTAAGGATACATGGGACAGTGGATAAAGGCGTTGGTTAGATCCAGTGACAGGACCAAAAGAGTTGTGGGTTCAATACCTGGTTAAGGCAGTGGAGAACTTGGAGAGGGGAATTTACAGGAGAACAGATAACTGACATCTATTACATATGGCACGTGGAACTAGAACAATATACCCCAGCGAGCGAAATAAAGAGTTCAGTTCGACATTCCAAACACCTGAAGAAGGCCGGAGTGTACAACGGCCGAAACGTTGTGATAAATATGGCAACAAAGATGAGGACAATAGTCCGAATAGTGTAAATAGTGCACATATTTCAAATACAACATATCTACGGAATACATGCTTCTCTGACTCGATTAATAGATTGTTTTGCAACACAAAATCGTTATTCGCCTTTTAATTATTTGTACATTGGTCCATTAGTAGGCCACAACACACATTTCCCTTCCCTACTGGCTTGTCCCTTTTCTTCTTTCAGGCACCATTATGCGCGATTTGACCTCAACCGGCAGACATCTTGAATTTTTTTGTCGAAAAAACGAAAATACAACTTCATTTCAACATTAATCAACACTGTTTCTTCTTGGCTAATCAGATAAAGTGTCACACATCTCAAAATGCGACTCACTGTCCTTTTTTTTCACTTATCGATGACTTCATTCGAACAACACTAAGGATTTACAAGTACGATATGCAATCGACAATCATAGCAAATTTTCTTAAAGTTCTCAAACATGCATTCGAGACTCTGTAGGCATTCTACATCAGCTCAGCTTTGCCACAACACTGCTTCTGTTAAATTTTGTGTGCCAGCAACATTATCCACGAATAGCAAACAAAGAAGGCCTTTCTCAAACAAAACCCCTTCCAACGAACGGGAACAAATACAACGGGACGGCAAAACCAATTGAACGTGGAGAATTGGAGAAAGACAAATTTTAATAGCAAACGCCGAACAATTTACACTATCGACGCATCTTCCAGAACTGGCTCCGACTCTGAGCCGCTAGACGAAATATATAGCCAGCCTGATGACAGCACAAGTACATTTCGTCGACATCACGCATCTCAACCACACTTACGACACCATTTCTTTTCAGCTCTCGAGGGCAGAAACAACTACACGAACTTTACATATAGGCAGAATAAATTCTACCCATTTGGAGGGGAGTATTGTCGTCCTCTTAATTTTCGAAACCACTCCTCGGAGACGCTCTCCGGACTATAAATACACTGCGGACATTTTTTTATCATTTCTTCACTCTTTTTTCCGCTTACACGTCAACATGTAAGTCTCTCACGAAAAAACAAAAAAATACGCTTTCTCCCTTTTTGGGAAATTCATAAACCCACATACGCACATTGACTCGCTACACATACTTTAACCTTAAGGTTTTCACATTTATTCCCAGATAATAAAGAAAATGAATATACAGAGAACCATAATCGCGTGGGTTCTGAAGGGACATGGCCGAAAAATTGCTGTTTGCATAAATAACATTGCGTAATCGTCTGAATTTAGTAGCATGACCTCCGATAGTGAACGTTCGTGTCAAAATTAGGCCATGGAAGGATTCTACTTTCTTATTTAAGTCGTAGGACAATTTTGAGCCATATGTTTAATACTATTGTTGACCCACTATAAAGCCCAAAAGCCACTCAAGGTAGAGAGTTATTAAATAAGGTAGTTTTAATTTCGTACAAGGAGAGAATACGTGGTGCATACAATGAGGACCGTTAGTTTTTTTTCACATTCATTTGGCACAATGTTTTTGCCACTTGTTACCCTTTATTGTTAATATATTATCATTTGTTTTGCATATATATATATATATATATATATATATATATATATATATATATATATATATATATATAATCGACTCTCCCGTCGAGATTCGATGTATGAGGGTCAAGCAGATCAGTTTCCAGGAAACCGACAGCCCGACAACGACACATGAGATTTGATTATAGTGGTGAAGGCCTCGTGCAGGACTATCTACACTTTTTGAAGGGACGAATACAGAGACCTGGTGCACCGAATACCACAAGGTTCCCAAACGACCCTCCGCAGGTTTGAATTCAGAGTTGTCCTTCTCCTAGGCCAGTTGCCATCCAAGGCTATAGAACCCAGTCTGTCCTGCTATTTTACCCATAGCAGGAGGGAGAGTAAGAGCATTCATACCTTTCCCAAGGGTATTAGCATGTAAGTGAATGTAATTGATTCGACTGAACCGTCATTTACGCTGACGTGCCTTAACCGTCTCGGCCACAAAGAACCTTTCGGTAGACAAGGTCGAATTTACTGCTTATAAACTTCAATCTTCCATGAATCTCATATAGGATGCAGGTTCGAATCCTGTCAAAGGACGAATATTTTCTATGAAAATTTCTCGGACATTCAGGCCGGTAAATGTTATTTAATACTGTTTATCATAAACAGAGCATTTGCTTAAATACTTGTATCTATAAAATAACAACGTTAAACATAAAATGTCTTTAATAAATATATGTATATATTTTATATATATATATATATATATATATATATATATATATATATATATATATGGGGTCGGCAACCTTTTGTTAACTATGTACTGCATAGGTTTTTGTCGTTTCTCTACATTTCTTTACGTGGACTCGTATTCCGAGTCTGCCATCTTTGTTGTGGGCATTGCAGGTGACACGTGTTTATCCCTCAACGTTTATATCGGCCTGCAGCAGTAGGTATATATAAGTAGCATATGTTCACTCCGACGCTGACAAATCCACCCCATTAATACACGATCGAGATCATCATTTTTTTTTTTTTGCTCTTTGCAGTGCTTTTCTATTTTTTATTAATTTCTGTTCGTCACATTCAACATAAAACTATCTATGCTGTAACCTCGGGTCGTGTATCGTGTATGGTGGGTGTTCCAACGCCAAACTCTTCAGTCAGAAGCTTACATCCCTGTCTAGTTTTTCTGTGATATTGATAAACATAAATGCTTTTGTTTTTTTCTTTACTACTCATATAGGGATCTGCAGGACTTTTTGACATTTTGAATACCTTTTCTGAACAATTGGTAAGTAATCCACGAACGAAAGTGATGCTGTGACGATCGCTAACAAAAAACTGGCGCCATCGTAGTCTAAGTAGCTAGGCTAACTAATCCCAACCTAGGGCAGACGAGATTATTTACAACAGCTGCACATCACTTAGGGACCTTCCCAGAGCGTTCTGAAAGTCATGTCGACACCTGAAAAACGTTCGGATTTTGAAGGTTTTTTGAATTTTTGATAAAGCATACTCAGCCTGTACTAGATTGGTGACTAAGTTTCATCAATTTAGAGTTTAAATGGCTAGATGCAGCCGTAAGTTCTAAGTTCTTGCGAAATGGAACTCTTCCGACCTCCTCGATCTTCCAAAATTTATATGAAATGACAATCGGTAGTTTTTTTTTGTAGTTTTAATTCTTGTACACTTATTGTTCCCTCTTCTTAAAAATGTTATTAGTATGGTGGCATTTACCACACAGAGTTTACCGACTATTTTGTGTTAGGAAAATAACGTGTTTTAGCCTTCCAGCAGCACACCGATACTAATATTAGCATTAGTGTAGCCATTGATACACTAACACTGAATACGAATATAGAAAAACGAAATACGCGACCGTAACAAACAAAACATTTAATAAGGCAAACAGCTTACGTACATACATTCAAAAGATTTACATACGTCCCAAAACAAATGATTGTCCATATTGTCCCAAAGGAACGAGGAGGTTTACAGAACGAGAAAAAATAACATACGAGCTATATGGCGTCTGTCTATATTTCTGAGATGAGGTATTATGTACAGTATTTACATTAGTCGGACTATTGTGCTCATCTTTGTCGCCATATTTTGTCCTCAAGGACACATGGCACAGTGGATAAAGGCATTGGTTAGATCCAGTGACAGACCCAAAGAATGTGCGTTCAATACCCGGTTAAGGCAGTGGAGAACTTTCAGAGGGAAAATTAGCAGGAGATAACTGATAACTGACATCCATCAAACATGGCACGTGGAACTAAAACAGTCTACCCCAGTGATCGAAATAAAGGGTTCAGTTCGAAATTCCAACCACCTGAAGAAGGCCGGAGAGTACAACGGCCGAAACGTTGTGACAAATATGGCGATAAAGATGAGGACAATAGTCCGACTAATGTAAATACTGAGCTATATGGCCTTTGATAGTCCGCAGATAAGTGAATGGAAATTACTTTTTTTCTTTCGCTTGGCCATGCACATGTTGACCAGTTTCCACGTGTGTCAGTGGTGGTCAGAAAGGTGAAGAGGCCGTTCCTAAAAAAAAAAACGGAAGCAAAGACAAAAAAAAAAAAAGACAGAAGAGTTCTACTCTCTAAAGGGGCCAAACTCCCATGAACTCAACCCAAGGGAAAACAACTGTGGTCTCTCTACAATGTTTTTCTTTCTCTCTTATTCTGTCGCACTCAGTAAGTCATTGCGCTTTAGTGGCTTTATTGCTTTGCTTGGGGTGAAATGATAAAAAAAAGTCCTTGAAAAAAAAAAACCTGGATTAAAATAAAGCAAATTAACATTTTCACTGAAGGTGAGATCGAAAAACCTCAAATCTTGATTAAAATCCTCTTTTTTTCTTTTCGAAGACAACAGAATATAGTAGAGGTTGAGATTTTTAGATAAATATTAATCTCAGTAACCGTCTTTTCCAATTCTTTTCCTTAGCAGACAACCAGAAATTAGCGTCTTTAATTCTGTAATTTCCGGCCACGTTCGTCAATTACCGGAAATTACTGACCACCGTTTATTAATTTTCTTCATATTCTTTGATTAACCATTATTTTTTTTGTTTGTCTTGTCTTTATGGAACACATAAATAATATCATTAGATTGTTGTCACTAATAAGCCATATTTAATCGCGAATATAGAAAAACAAAAAAACAAAAATATCTGGTATGCAAATATAAAATAAAACTTGACGCTAACCGTAATTTATTTTTCAGGTTCATTGTATGTTTCTTAAAACAGAATGTAAGTGTAACCCGGATATAAGAGAAACCCGGATATAAGAGACTTCTTCTCCGGTCCCGACAACTCTCTTATATCCGGGTTACACTGTATTTACTTTTCGAGAAACCATTCCATTTATCGTAATCCTTTGTTTGTAAAGTGCAGCTAATAAAGCAGAGATGCTTGAGGCCATATCACGTTGAAACTCCGTTTCCCATACAATCACCGAAGTTAAGCAACATCGCACCTAGGTTACTTAGATGGGTAACCGCTTCAGAATACCAGGCGATCTAAATAAAAAAAAAAATAATTAAATTTTCCTTGTGTGTCATAATTAAGGAAAAATATGTAAAAGAAAGGTTTCTGCCTAAATATACATTATATACAGTGTAACCCGGATATAAGAGAGTTGTCGGGACCGGAGAAGAAGTCTCTTATATCCGGGTTTCTCTTATATCCGGGTTTGGTCTATTTTGTTTAGGTAAGTATGGGAACACTTTGGGACCAGAGAAAATCTCTCTTATATCTGGGTTTCTCTTATATCCGGGTCTCTTATATCCGGGTTACACTGTATATATCACACAGTGAGTATTAAAAATAGTGTACTATGTATAATAACAGAGCTTATATATATTGGCATTTTTTTTTATTATTAAGGCTTCCATTATTTTTAATCTTTTTTACATGTAGATGAGGTTATTATGTTTATATTTTCTATTAGTATGTTTCGGATGGAGGCTGGTAAGTTTGTGATACCTCCGCCCTAAACAAGTTCCAAAACCTGCCATGAGGAGTTACATTTATACTGCTTGTGTTTAATATAAGAGAAATATGGGAACATAGTCTACGAAACTACAATATCAAGAAAAAAGAATATGCGTACAATGCATGAAAGAAATTGTAACAACTGAAAAGAAGATGCTTTTTAACTTTTGGGCTTGTGCCAGTGTGTGCTCCTACTGTGCGAGTCCTCTAAATGTTTTCCTTGTTCTTGTCAGTATTAATAAAAAAAGATTTCTCTGAAGAAGGCTTTAGCCGAAAGATTGCTTATATACTTTTTTTAATAGAACTAAACTGCTTTCATTAGCATTATTTATAGCATTGTTGAACTTTTTCAGTATCAAAACATTTCATATAAATGGTGGACTCTCCCGTCGTATTCGACTTATGAGGGTCAAGCAAACTCAGTTCCTAGGAACCAACAGCCCAGATACCAGCACATATGATTTGATTATATTTGTGAAGGCTTTATGCAGAACCAACCACACTTTTTGAAGGGCCGAATACAGAGACCTAATGCACTACGTGCCACAAGGTCCCCAAACGAACCTCCGCAGGTTTTGAATTAAGAGTTGTTCTTTTCCTTGACGAGTTGCCACCCAAGGCTATAGAACCCAGTCTGCCCTGCTATTTACCCATAGCTGGAGGGAGGAGTAAAGGATACCTTTCCCAAAGGGTATTAGTACATAAGTGAATGTAATGGATTCGACTGGACTTCGAACTCAGGTCTCCGATTCTTCAATCCGTGTATATATATATATATATATATATATATATATATATATATATATGTATCTGAAAAATATATAGAAAATAGGAAGGAACTGGTTAGGTAAATAATCCAAAAGTCCCTTAGTATTTTAGTTATTATTTTTAAAAATAGTGCTCGATACAAAAAAGTAGAGCATAAATATATAATTATTTATTTAAAAATATGATTCCAAATCGCGACATAAGAAGTCTCATGTTTCCAAAACAAGTAAAAAACTTCAATATAATTATTTAAATTAAATTGAGTTAAAAAAAAAAAATTCCATCTTCAAGAAAATTTTTTTTTTTGGAATAACGTATTTCTGAAATTTACTTGTTTCAATTTTAAAACAAGTAAATTATATTATTCAAAAAAAAAAAAAAAAATTGTTTTGAACATGGGACAGAACTTTTTCTTAATTTATGTTGAAGTTAATATTTGAAACATATTTTTAAATAATGGCTATAACAATATATATATATATATATATATATATATATATATATATACACACACACACCGGATGTAACAGCAAAATTGTCGAAATCTTGATACAGCATAATTATCCATTCCATATAATGTTTAATATAAAAAATAAACGCTAAAGGAACTGCGTTCTTTTATCTGGTTTTCAGATGTGTAGCCATCTTGACACCATAAGAATCACTGAAAATCCTTTGAGTTACTCAGTTAGAAAGATAACAGGTTAAAATTGTATCCGCCCCACTGCCTTCTCTACGGAGCAATGGTGCGAATAAAAACATTCAGGACTTCCGTAATTGTATCAACATTCATACACTGCCTTCCGTCTTCAAATTCCACTCGCGAACTATCAAGAGAATGGTGAACAATTTTAAGAAAAGACCTGTATCCTATACAGAACCGTCATTTAGCGTGACGTGCCTTTAACCGATTTGGCCACAGAGGAGCGTTCGGTTAATGGTACGTCAAACTAAATGACAGTTCCGTATAGGATACAGGTTCGAATCCTGTCGGAGGACGAATATTGTCTGTGAAAATTTCTCGGACATTCAGGCCGGTAAATGTTGTTTAATACTGTTTATTATAAACAGAGCATTTACTTAAATATTCGTATCTATAAAAAGAATGTATAAACATAAAAAAAAATGTCTTAAAATAATTGTCGGACTTTGTCCATTTCATAATGTGTGACGTCATATATATATATGTGTGTGTGTATGTGTGTGTGTGTTTTGAAAAATGCAATATAAATAAATATATCTGAAAGTCAATGAAATAGGAAAACTTACTTTTACAACGCGTTTCGTTTCTTCAGGATATTCATCCAATGTTAGGGAAATCAAACCAGTATCATTGAGAAAATGACGCATCGTATTCAGATGAAAACCTGGGAACATTACAAAATAATTTCCTTTCTTTTCGGTGACGTGTTAAGCTTTTTCGCATATTTTAAAATCCTCACTTGTTTAAAGAAATTGACGTTCGAGTCTTTGCTTTCGAAAAAAAAAACTTGTTCTCGTCAAACAATGCAAATATGCACCTGATTTATTCCATCTCAAATCAACGAAGCGGTTAGTTTATTTGATGAAACTATCTTTGTGTTAAATATAAAATGAAATAGTATGTGACATCTGTGATCTCTTCAGTTTCACTGAGATTCATTTTTGAAGGTCCTCTCCGTTGCGCAGAGTTAGAATCTGTTCAAATATTTGACCTGATATCTAGACAGAATCTTTGTTCATCTTGAAGGAAAGACCGTGTAGACCTGTGCTACTCAAAGTGGTGGTCCGCGGACCATCAGCTGCTGGTACGCGGCCAGTATCCAGGCCATGCCAAGGAATCATTTGAAGAAATGGTAGATGCCATCCAAACGGTACACCGCCAGCGCTGTCAGTATTTGTACTACCGTATCAAACTGACAAAGAAGAAGCAGACTCACTTTTCATATATAATGATTAAGGTTATATATATATATATATTTTTTTGTTAATAAATTACTTATTTTTTATTACTTTTTATATGTTTTGATATTGAATTATTTTTTGCAAAATAAATAGAAGATAAAAAATAGCCAATTTTTATTATATTCATTATATATATCGTCTCCGGTATAAATTAATATTGCCACGAAATATTACAGATACGTGGCACATTGAGAAAAACAATGTCGGTCCGCCATTTTTGTTCGAGAAAATGTGGTTTTAACCCTAGACAGAGGTTTGTCCAGAAAACAAAATATGTCACGCGATCTTCAGACATATAAATACGTGGTTTGGGCACCTCGAGACAGTGTAATGGTTGGCAAGCTTGTCTCGCTAGAACAATTACGATTGAGTAGTGATTACGATCCTCACTTGGTACCCCCTACTTTCTAAGCTACGCTTGGAGAATCGCTATATAAATACGCGGTAAAAATCGTTTCTTAAAAACTGGGTCATTGATGTGCTGATCTTGATCCGAAATGGAAGTTGGTCGGAGTAAAGAAACAAGTTTGGAGAAATGACTAAAGGTTTATTTTAATTTACAGGATATAAAAATGTCTCTGGTAAGTCGTATAGATTAGCGTCAAAATGTAGGGTGTACAATAAGAGCGTGAAAAAGAAGTCTGCTTAAGCCAGCTGACTGCTTGTTGTCTATCTGTTTGGACTTGATAGTGTCGTCCGTTCTCTTTCTGTGTTCACAGCGGTTCGTTTTCACAGCCCAATGGTCGGACGAGCAGTCAGTCGTGCTCCGGGTAGTCTCTACGGTTAGAGTGCGTGCGTGAAGTCTCACTCTCTGTTTTCAGTTCATTGTGCGGCTTCTCTTATAGTCTATATAATGGAAACGCACGGATGTAATTGCAGACATCTGTGGTAAGCGAGAGTCGCGTCGATAATGGCCGGCAATCTGGTATATTTGTGTTTGTTTTAAAATTTGTTTTGAGTAGAGTTTGGCGTGTGTGTGACTTAGCTAGATGAAAAATGGCGTGTAGTTAGTTCTCTAATAATTGTATAAATTTGGCTTTAATTTGCTGTCTCTGTGTATAAGTTGTGTTTTTCTACTACAATGTTATGAAAATAGGTAATTATAAGGGCGTTAAAAATAGAGCGGCTTACAGCTACATCACATTGAAACACCGGTTCCCATACATCGACGTTAAGCAACCTCGATTCTGGTCAGTACTTAGATGGGTGACCGTTTGGGAAATCCAGGTGCAATAAGTTTGGAGTGCAGGTTGTGTAATTTATCATGGCTCGGAATTGTTAATTGAAGAGCTGAGTTCCAATTCCAGTTGGGTTCGTTATATTCATTTACACTTATACTATTGGGAAACGTATGAATCGACCTATTATCTCCCTATATATGGGTTAATTAGTAAGATTAAAATGAATGAATCAAATCATTTCTGAGGTTACATTTGTACCTACAATTCCTTATAGAATTCAAACTTCATTGCAAAATATAACTTCGCCAAAACTACATCAGAAAACCCACCTATCACCACCTCTAGTAATTATGTCCACACAAACAAGTATATGCACAAAAGCTGAGTATCATCTACCATGGATTCAACTGTGAAAGCAGAATAACATTTTTTTATTAATCTCCAAAAAATAAAATTTCGGCATTAAATAACCCATAGAGGTGTTGATATGCCGCTAAATAAAATCAACCAAACAACCAACATGAAAGAACTCTTTCATGACATTAATCCATATTAATATCCTACAATTTCTTAAAGAAATCAAACTGTATTTCAAAATATAACTTAAACAAAACTACAATATAAAACACATATATCACTGGCTCTAGTAATTATGTTCACCGAAGCATGTAAATGCACGAAAGCTGAGTATCGTCTACCATGTATTCAACTGTTGAAACCTATATCATATTTTTATTACTTCAATGAATATCAAATATCGTCATTAAATGAGCCATGAATACACGCTCACACACAGAGACATATATATATATATATATATATATATATATATATATATATATATATATTTAGTTAAAAACCATAGTATTTTTCGGAATATTTAGAATTCAGCATTAGATAATCCATAGATATGTCGCTAAGCAAATGCAACCAAGCAATCAACATGAAATGATTCTTTTATGACATTAGTCCATATAATTTCTGAATTAAATCAAATTCTATTCCAAAATATACCTTCAACAAAACTACAACATAAAACACACATATCACCGCCTCTAGAAATTATGTCTACACAAACATGTATATGCATAAAAGCTGAGTATTGTCTACCATGTATTCAACTGTGAAAGCAGAATAACATACATTTTTATTATTGAAAGCTCCTAGGAAAATTAAATTTCGGCATTAAATGACCCATAAGGAGTTGATATACACTTAAAGAAAATCAACCAATCAACCTTAGCTCACTCCACAAAGTAGACAGGGCTCTGTAGATTTGGGTCAAACTTTTAAAGATCAGGACATCTTAAGATGTCACAACATTAAGAATGCAACAGGAAACCCCTTCGTTACATTTCTCAAGATGGCATAGAAAAGTATTCAATTGTGAAAAGCCGAATAACTTATATCATATTTTTATTATTTGAAAGCTCCCAGGAACATTAAATCAGGGCATTAAATGATCCAAAAGGAATTAATATACAGTTAAAGAAAATCAACCAACCATCCTTAGCTATAGTTCCCTCTGCAGAACAGAAAGTTGATACAGTTTATTTAATTGTTGGAATTTTTGTTACAGTTATTTGAAACAAATCAAAGGATAGAAATTTAGTCGCTTACAACAAAACAAAAACACAAGTATTCGATGTGGCATCCAAAGTAAAGAACTGCGGTAAAATTTCTTGGTACTTTTTTCATTCCCCAAGTTGGATATTCATTCTTAAACAGAACAACAATCTCGCGTTGAATATTTGATAACTGCCGACATCTTGGTGCAACAAACGTTTAAAAAAAGTACATGTTAGTGATTTTTTTAGTTCATTAATTTAGTAAAATATATAGTTAATTCCTTTTATATGTTCGTTAATGTATTTTCATCATATAGTAAATCACAAATTTCCTGTTTTTTAGTGTGGAACCCTGTGTATTTTATTTTCTGTTCGTTATCTATCTATCTATCTATCTATCTATCTATCTATCTATCTGAGTCAATCTGTCGATATCTTACTCCTTTTCTTTCTTTCTTTCTTTCTTTTTATCTATCTATCTATCTATCTATCTATCTATCTATCTATCTATCTATCTATCTATCTATCACTCCTTTGCCTGGTTTTATGGGCAACCTATCTATCTATCTATCTATCTATCTATCTATATCTATCTATCTATCTATCTATCTATCTATCTGAGTCAATCTGTCGATATCTCACTCCTTTTCTTTCTTTCTTTTTATCTATCTATCTATCTATCTATCTATCTATCTATCTATCTATCTATCTATCTATCTATCTATCACTCCTTCTCCTTTTTTTTTGGGTACCTATCTATCTACCTATCTATCTATCTATCTATCTATCTATCTATCTATCTATCTATCTATCTATCTGAGTCAATCTGTCGATATCTCACTCCTTTTCTTTCTTTCTATCTATCTATCTATCTATCTATCTATCTATCTATCTATCTATCTATCTATCTATCTCACTCCTTTGCCTGGTTTTATGTGGGGTACCCTATCTATCTATCTATCTATCTATCTATCTATCTATCTATCTATCCTTTTCTTTCTTTCTTTTTTTCTATCTATCTATCTATCTATCTATCTATCTATCTATCTATCTATCTATCTATCTATCTATCTATGTCAGTAAAATTCTATCTACAAATTGGACCACAAAAAACGGGAAATTTGGTGAAGTTTATTTAATTGTCCGAATTTATTTACAGTTATTTGAAACAAAAGCAAAGGATAGGGATTTAGTCGCTTAAAACATAACAAAAACACAAATGGTAGATCTGATGTTCAAACTTAAGAACTCTTGACATTTTTTTCAGTCTCCAAGTTGGATGATTTTTTTTCTTAAAGAGAACAACAACCTTGCGTTGAAAATTTGACAGAATGTTGCTTTGCAAAAAATTCCAAAACTACAATGGATAAATTAAAATTTTAAAATACCAATAACAGAACGCGTTTGTACGTATTTTAAAAAATCACCATCACAACGAAATGCAGATTTTATCGCAGTTACAATAAGTCTGTCTTTGTAATTTACCCAGTGAAGATCATCTTGGAAAAGATCGAAAGTAGTTGGGGTAGAAAAAACCGTGGCGCCTCCTTTTATGAATATTTTCTTAACATCAAAAAACTGAATGAAAATATGTTGCCTACATACACAAAGACACATATACATGCATACATACATACATATATACATGCATGCATACATATATATATACATGCATGCATACATATATATATACATGTATGCATACATATATATATATTTAGTGTATTGGGCCAGCAGATTATTATTCAAACATATATTGTTAAATATAACGAATGTCAGTTATGTTAGCTCATGAGCCGTTGTATTGTGGCTTTAATTAAGTTTTGTATTGTGGCTTTAATTTCGTAAGACAATAAAGACAAAAATTGTCCGACATTTGAATATATTTTTTTATGCTGTTCCGCGAGCTAAGCCTTCGGCTCACATGAGCTATCATCAGAGTGGTTATACGGATATTTAAACAAAGATATTCGCCATCAAAGATGATATTCTGTTATGTTGACATAGACGATTGCTATGCGACGATAACGGTCGCGGAATAACTGACGCAGGTCGTAAATTCATGATGTCAGTCTATGATGTCGTACCACGTAACAGACTGAAATATTAACAACAGAACTAGGGTACTTCTGGTACATAATGTTTTTAAGCTTTTGTAACTATATCAAGTGCATTCATAGTAATAAAGTCCCCGGAGACTGGCAGCAAACATAGGTACTATATATATAAAGTATAGGATTGGTGTATACGGAATAAATTCCAATAACCAACAAATACTTAAAAGTGCTCAATACAGAGTAGAATAGATATAATTATTTACAATAATTACATTAGTCCGACTCTTTGTCGCCATATTTGTCACAACGTTTTGGCCGTTGTACGCTCCGACCTTCTTCAGGTGGTTGGAATTTCGAACTGAATCCTTTATTTCGATCACTGGGGTAGACTGTTCTAGTTCCATGGATGTCAGTTATCAGTTACCTCCAGCTAATTTTCCCTCTGAAAGTTCTCCACTGCCTTAACCGGGTATTGAACTGACATTCTTTGGGTTTGTCACTGGATCTAACCAACACCTTTATCCACTGTGCCATGTGTACTAGAGGACATCTGGGCATGAACTTCTGAGTATTATAAACCTAATGTTTTCAGCATCATTTTTACCAGTGCTCATATTGCAATTTTTGCTGTTATCATTGCATGTCTTTACCAGAGTTCATATTGCAACTTTGTTATCATTGCTTTTCTCTGGCACTCCTTATTACTGGTTCCCATATTGTATTTATTTCTATGCTTGGTCGGCTCAGGAAATTTTTGTGGCCTAGCATATGTGCTGATTCATTAAGTTTACGAATTTTCCAATGGTGTTCCCTGTCGATGATCTCAACATGATCCCACAGGGGGCGGTGATCTCCCTTCTCTCTCCCCTTGAAGAAGGCCGGAGCGTACAACGGCCGAAACGTTGTGACAAATATGGCGACAAAGATGAGGACAATAGTCCGACTAATGTAAATACTGTACATAATACCTCATTTCAGAAATATAGACAGAATATAATTATTTATTCGAAAATTATAACATAAATATATTATAAAATCACTACAAAAATAGCCATTTTGTTTCAACACTTCTGGTGACTTATCAAGTGATGGCGTTGAATGTAGAATAAAGGGATTTAAAACGTTCAAATCAATTGATTAGAACCTTTTAAAACCCTTTATTTTACATTCAACGCCATCACTTGATAAGACACCGGAAGTGTTGAAACAAAATGGCTATTTTTGTAGTGATTTTATAACATATTTATGCTATAATTTTCGAATAAATAATTATATATATATATATATATATATATATATATATATATATATATATATATATATATATATTCGCTAGTAGAACATAATGTATGCATTAAAATACTGTTAATCCATTGAATGCTGTGATCCTCATTTATAAAACTGTTGTCAGATGTTTCTAGTGTATACTTTTTTTAAGTTAAGCAAGTACTTTCGAAGATCCATGTTTTCATCATCAGGCTGTAATTTTTTTCCTTTAAAGTTAAAACTTGAAGACGAAATAAATATTTGTAGACCGAGAGATGTTTTTTTAAGAATGTGCTATTTATTGACGGTTGTACAATCTCGGAACGTGCGGGTCGCAAGGCTAAAGTTCAAAATTTCAAGTGAGAATTTTTATATAAAATTTGTAATATGGTAAATCCACGAATTCTTTTTTATAGAAGTGTTTTTCAGTTAACATGACATGAACTAAGTATATAGTTCAATTAATATAGTGATATATCTTAGTTTTTTTTCTCAGGAATTTCATACTGCGGGATCATTTTTTTTTATAAACATACAATATTAGGCAGCATATATTTTATATATAAAGAAATAATCATACATAGAATCAATCAGCAATATATGAAGAGAGAAATAGAGAGACAAAGAGATAAGATCTAAAATGCGTGTGTGCATCCACGCACCTGAGTAAGAGAACAGGTAAATATATTTGTTCCTTTATCAATCATATGTCTTTAAGACCCTTAACTAAAACATAAGCTAGAACGCTCTTTTCTTAAATGTAATGGAACGGGTTCGCATGTAATTTCCCTCTCATGACCTTGTGGCAGACATAGCTAAGCTGAGTCAGCAATTCTCTAAGATAGATGCCTTATTCCTGCAAAGATGACAGTTTTACGGGCCGAACACTAAGTGCATATCTATTCATCATAATTTGTAATTTTTCTGCTCGCGACTCTAATACCGATTCCTAGGTTGAGAGTCCTAGTCACCTTAGGTGCCCGACGCAACGCAGTCTTCCTCCCCACATCATTTTCCTCTTCTGATTGTTTTTCCATGTTCATAATTTGAGTTACAATATTTGTGGATACAGATGCGAATTATCTCGGCTGAGTCATGGCGTTTATTTCGCCAGGGTTTCACAGTTTTTTCTCTCTCTCTCTTTCTCTCTCTCTCCCTCTCTTCCCTCCCTCTCAGTTCACCTTGACAAGTGCGTGCCGAACGGTGCATAGGAGATAGACAGAGGCAGGAACGAAACGGAAGAGAGAAGATTAAAGACGTAGAACGCATAATAAAAGCTGGCAAGGATTTAGGCAAAGGGTGGGGAGAAAAATTAAATTATGGCCGACGCCATGTCTCTGCATCTAGATATACGTTTATACACTGATCCGCACACAAAATTAAACGTGGTTTACACACACACACACACGCATACGCGCGCACACGTGTGCATTTAGGTAGCAAGAATTAATTCTTGGCTTCACGTTTTCCACTGACATGAAGTGTAACGACTACATCGAATCAGTAGCTGCATCTACTGCAAGGAAATTTGGGCGACCATGTCGTGCCAGAAAATTTTTCTTGTCAGAGTTCATCTTACACATTTAGATATCTGTCCTTCGCCCGTGCATGGAATACTGTTGCCATATCTGGTGCTCCTGCTGTATACCTTGAGATTCTTGACAAAATCCAAAGAAAGATCTGGAATGTAATCAATATTCACTTGACATCTCGACTTCAGTCACTTTCTCACAACATGGATTCCCACTGCCTTTTATACAAATATTTTCATGGTAACAGTTCTGTTACGTTTTTTCCTCGTGCCTCGACTGCATGAATGTAAGCGTGCTACTGGATTGGCATCTTGATTGTTCAAGTTCCACGTGTCATGCCTCTTCCGGGTGTCTCAGTTATTTTCCTTTAACTCAACTCTTCAAGTTCTTTGGTTCACCCCTCCTGTAGTCTGGTACTGTACTCATTTCTTTGGGTCTAGTCATTGAATCTAACCGACGCTTTTTCCACTGAGCCATGTGTTCTTGAGGACAGTTGACGGGGAGTTGTGTTAAAGGGAAATAACTGAGAAGAAGCATGGTACATGGAAATAGAAGAATCTACCCCGGTGAGAAAAATATAAGATTCGGTTCGAAATTTCAATCACCCGAAGAAGGCCGAGGCGTACAACGACCGAAACGCTGTGAATATGGCAATGAAGATGAGGATAACAGTCCGAATAATCTGAATAATGTAAATAATCATAATACCTCATCTCAGAGATATAGACAGGATGAAATTGGTTGTTGCATTATGTAGCGTTTAAGTTTTATCTCAGAGCCAAGCATATAATATAGGAGTTTTAATATTATATAAATTGTCGTTATGTTCTAACATTATAAAATTCATCCTCTTTACTGAGAGGTAATGAGGTGTTATTAGGATGTAGAATAATGTACGCGTTCTGAGTATAGCAATAAACTGCATCCGCGTCCTGGGTAAGACGATAAACTACATCCGCGTCCTGGGTAAGACAATAAACTACATCCGACAGCAAGGCCTCTGACCAAGAGGCTTTGAGGAGCGTGGAAACACCTCTTAATTGTTGGTGTTCCCAGGTCCACCCTGCCCCGGGGTGATAGCACCTGTTAGGGTCCCGGGGGGATAGCATAAAAAATAATTAACCCCCAAACGGGGGTCAAAGTACTGTGAAAGTGTAAAAATAGGTTTTAACACCAGCAATGAAATTTTTAAGGAAAAATTATTATCAGCAATACATATTTGAATGAAATAAATATTACCAGGAATACGTTTTGTAAATATTTATTACAAGCAATACATTATTATCAGCAATACATTTTTGCAAAAAATATTAGAAGCAATAAAAATCTTGTCGGCATTAAATAACCCATTGAGGTATTGATATGCTGTAAACCAAACCAAACCAAACCAAACCAAAATAATTTAAAAACCAAAAATTATTTTTTTAAGGAAGCAATGGACTTATACACAACATTATTTCCTACTAATCATATATATCTAGTGGAAGGGAACATAATAAATGTAATGAAGATAAGGGGATGTTTAACTTTAAATTGACTAATTGGGCTGTGTTACTTTCCGTAGACAAGCGGTTAAAACATGACGGACCAGGCAGTTGTTTCTCCTACAAAGGGAGATACAAATCTGTTTCTATTTGTTTGTTTAACAGCATTTGAACTGCTTATGAGCCATTTCATTCTGAAATTTAATTTTCTTGAGAACTTAAGCTTTTCTTTTTTTTTTTTTTTTTTACAAAAATCGGTTGCTGATAATTTATTTATTTTCTTTTTTATACTTTCATTTTTGTTTTTACACCATAGCTGGGACCCTAACGGGTGCTACCACCCAGGGATAGAGTGGACCAGGTAGCAACAGCAATTAAGATGGTTCCACGCTTCGCAAAACCTCCTGGGTGTAGTTTGTTGTCATAACCCTTGTGCAAATTAATTGAAACAACCGCTTTAGTATCTGTCTATATTTCTGAGATGAGGTATTATGTACATTATTGTCCTCATCTTTGTCGCCATATTTATTACAACACTTTTTTTCGTTCACTGGGTCAGACTGTTCTAGTTTCACGTGCCATGTTTAATGGATATCAGTTATCAGTTATCTCCTGTTAATTTCCCTCTGAAAGTTCTCCACTGCCTTAACTGGGTATTGAACTCACACTCTTTGGGTTCTGTCACTGGATCTAACCAACGCCTTTATACCATTAAACATGGCACGTGGAACTAAAACAGTCTACCCCAGTGAGCGAAATAAAGGGTTAAGTTCGACTTTCCAACCACCTGAAGAAGGCCGAAACGTTGCAATAAATATGACGACAAAGATGATGACAATAGTCCGAATAATGTAAATAATGAACCGCTTTAGTTTCCATTCTTTCATCATATGGTTAGTTTTAGACGGACTGGAGTGACAGGGTGTAATCGATTTCTGTTTTTTTCCTTAGATTAGGTCATTTGCAGTAATATGAATCTATTTTCGGGGTGTATGATTGAATTTGTTTGGTCTTGAAAAATATCGCGTCATCCATTGATTGTTTCGACTGTTGGTTAGTTGTCCTGCGGTCATTGTCTGCGATGGGCCTTACTCCAAAGAAGCGTACGAAGACTGTAATGCTGCACGAACACTGAGACC
>CAHIKZ030003120.1:1542500-1545000 GCA_903632075.3 Acanthosepion pharaonis
TCCTATTGTCTTTTACATGTATAAATATTGTCTTTTTCTCCAGGGTAACTCGAAAAAATTTATATATATATATATATATATATATATAATTATTTTTATAAAAAAAAAAAAAAAAATTATAACATAAGTATGTTATAAAATCACTACAAAATAGCCATTTTGTTTCAACACACTCTGTGTCTTATCAAGTGATGATGTTGAAAAGAAAATAAATGGTTTTAAAAGTTTCAGATTAATTAACGATCCTACACTGGGGGAAACATTGTTACAAAAGCTAGAATAACCAATCAAAAACGAAGTATAGAAAGATTCAAAAGCTTGACAACGAAATCCTGCTCTAATAGCTATTCATATCTTTAAATACGTGTAATATTAAAAAATAATTTATACTAACTAATAATTATAAATTTACATGATAAAATTTAATATTAAAATTAAAAACTGGCAATTTAAAAAACCAAATTTAATCACTATTAAGTTTAAAAACTACAAAATTATTGATAAAAGAAAAATATATATGTGTTTATTCAATTCATTTCTTCATTGAAATTACGTTCGAGAAGACCAGACGCTACAATACATCCGGTCATTTGATAATACATGTATATATATTTTTCTCTTTTCCTTCTTTTCCGTTTTTATTTTAAAGTTTGTGAATATGGTCTTAAACTCACGTGTGACACAACAAAAACACAATCAGATTATAATACATAAGCATCCAGACATAATTAGATACACACACACACACACACACACACACACACACACACACACACACACACACACACACACACACACACATACACACACACACAAACATATACACACACACTAAAAAAAGGAGAGGTGTGGGGAATACATGAACATCTCTACAGCCCTTTATGACAAATATATATATATATATCCTATTAATCCCAAATGGTATAGCGGATAGGATTGACGCCCCGGTTTTAAACATTAAACATTCCGTTTATCATCCTGCACACCCAAGAGACATAAAAAAAACGAAATGTGCTCTACGTATATGTAGGCGAACGCTTAGGGCGTAGATCGCCCGGCAACAGAGTGTATTACAGACGACCACGGTTCGATCCGTCATCTCTTGAAGAATGCGCACCCTCTCGTTGAAAGCCCACATCTACTCGATTTCACATTTGAAAAGTGTAACAAATCGATTTCTAAAGAATCAATCGATTCAATTATCAATCCGCCATTATTTCTTTTCTCATCATATATATTGATTCTTTTTTACGGCTTATCACCCCTTTACAGATTATTTAAAACCAGAACATATTTTTAGATTTTAAGAATTTTTTTGAGATGATAATGAGTTAGTGATACCAGTGTTACTAATTAACCCATAGCTTGGGGAGAAGATCTGGATTCATACATTTCTCAAGGGTATTTGCGCGTAAGTAAATATAACGCCCCCGACTGGAATTGGATCTCAGTTACCCGATTTCCAATTCAGAGCCGTTATCCATTACATCATCCTCACGTCCAAGCTAACGACACCTGGTATTCCCGGGTGGTCATCTAGGTACTGACCAGTTTCGACGTTGCTTAACTTCGCTGATCGTACGGGAACCGATGTTTCAACGTTTTATGGCCGTAAAACTCTTTGCTTTTTTAAGCATATTTTGTTTTAGATAAAAAGTAATTTAGTTTAGACAGGCTTTACTAATTAACCCATATCTGGGGAGAGAAGAGGTGGATCCATACCTTTCCCAAAGTTATTTCGCGTGTAAGCGGATATAATGAACCCAGCTGGAACTGGACCTCGCCTCTCCAAATACTACTCATTTAGGTACTGACCAGTATCGCCGTTGCTTTACTTCGTTGATCGTACGATATAATATTCAGTGTAGGCTATTTGAGGTCGGAAGTGACCTTTAAACCCAGTAGACGTTCGAGGCAATGTTTGGTGAAGGTCTTGATGAAATGTTACTAGTTTAGGTTTTAGGAAGTATTGCATGATATCAGGAGAGCTCTTCACGCGGTGTCAGACGGACCCAGGTTTATTGGAAGATGTGTTTAGGTAATGATGTACATATTTTATGCAATGGATGTGAGAATCATTTTTTGGCGTTTGTTTGTGGGCTTTTGAAAGTGTCGGCTTGGGGGCGGACAAAGGGGGCGTAGAAAAATACAAACAACAGCTGAAGAAGAACGAGATAAAGATAGAGAAAGATAAAGATGAAGACGAAATTGCGAGTGAAAGAAAGGAAAATAAGCGGGAAAATGTTTTATTAAACAAAAGCAAGATATCTTAAATTATGATGCTTTCTTATTAGGTCATCGCTCTGACAATGAGTAACGCTTTTATTACAAAACACCGACATGCCATTTAATAATAATAAAAGTAAAAATAATAGTTTAATTCGAAGGAGACGGGCGTTGCCAGTAATCTGCGTTCTTGATTAATAAGGATAATACCGTTTGATGTTAAGTCGGTATCTATAATGAAGGCGGGTAGATTAATTTGGTTCTCAAAGGAAAG
>CAHIKZ030003120.1:1552500-1567500 GCA_903632075.3 Acanthosepion pharaonis
AAAATTACTTAAAATATAATAGATATTACTTACAATACATTCCTTTTTGTCGTCAATTTTGATGGAACGGTTACACTAGTAAACTAATAATTCACTTTAAAATATAGATAAATAAATAGAAATAACTTAAAATAGATAAATTTCTTGTTACAGAATTTCGTAAAAATATTTCTCATATATCCCTTGCAGAAATACTGTTCATAAATTAGTATTACTATTATTTCTGTGAGATATATGTGGGAGGTATTTTTGCCGCACCTCTTATACATAGGTTCAGCTTAAAATGATAGATATGGTTAAACTGCAGGTACAGAATATTCCTGGAAACTATCACTTAGGTATATACATTTTTAATAATTGCATATTAAAATCTCTCTCTCTCTGACTATATATATATATATATATATATATATATATATATATATATATATATATACGAAGAAATATAGTCATAAGATGTGCTATATTTATGGGATAAAGTGCTCAATATCAGAGATTGAGCGTGTGTAAATATAAATGGCTGACGATTGCATCTAGCATGAAACAGACTGTCGCCTCTAAGTGTTGACTTCTATGTTCACTTTTATATATATAAATATATATATAAGTTAAAGATTACACAGATAGACAAACAAGATATTTGAAAATTATGCTTGGTCATTTGTTTGATTTTGTATATGAGCGGGGAAAAGTTTAACCAGAAATTCACACACACAAAAAAGCACGCACGAACGAACCCATGCATACCTTATATATATATAGTGTAACCCGGATATAAGAGAGTTGTTGGGACCGGAGAAGTCTCTTATATCCGGGTTTCTCTTATATCCGGGTTTGGTCTATTTTATATACATTAACACAGACTCTAATTTGGGACCAGAGAAAATCTCTCTTATATCTGGGTTTCTCTTATATCCGGGTTACACTATATATATATATATATATATATATAGTGACTTTACAAGCGTAGCTTAGATGCGGCACACGGCCGAAAGTAGGGGCACCCAGTGAGGATCGAACTCACTACTCAGTCGTAATTGTTCTAGCGAGACAAGCTTGCTAACCATTACACACAGATATATATATATATATATATATATATATATATATATATATATATATATATATATATATATATATATATAAGTCAACACTTAGAGGCGACAATCTGCTTCATGCTAGATGCAATCGTCAGGCTACGAGTGGTGTTATTTTTCTCGGCTATTTATGTATATACGTCTCAGTAGTGCATTGTGTGTAATCTATTTTGCCGGTTATTTTACCGGAATTTGTTTATTTATTTATTTGGGTTAAATTATTTTGCTTGTTTTTATTTTTTATTTTTATTTCTTATCTTATATATATATATTTATTTATTTTTATTTTTTATTTTATTGTAATCGGTGTTTTTATTAACGTATTAAAAATTTGTTTATATCGCTTATTTAATAGTTTTGTTTTGGGATTGGAAGATAATTAAAGCTATTTATTCAATTTTGGGGTTGACTGTTTTAGTTTATTCTAACAATTATTTTGGCGGGGACAGTTTTTAATTTGTTTATTACTTCACGTATTTATTTGGATTGATTATCTTTATTTGTTTTTTCTAACGGTTAGTTTATCGGGATCAGTTTGTTAGTTTATTTATTTATTTGGATCAATTTAAGTCAATTTATTTTACTTGTTATTATTAATTTGTTATACTGTATATTTTCTCTTTTCGATTTTTAAGTAACGTAGTATTCTTTTTTTTTTCATTATATAACAGTTATAGCTATTTTTTTCGTCTGATTTTTTGGTTTGATTTTTATAGTCTAACTAATATTTTGGTCATAATGGTTTGCTAATTTGTTTATTATTTACTTTATTTATTTGGGTTCATTGATTTTTTTTTATTCTATTTCGTCTATTCTAACAGGTGTGATTTGGTAATTTGCTTCATCTGTGAGGAGATTATACAACATTCACTGCCATATAAGAAGGCCGACTTTGAATAATACTTCAGTACTCTTTTCATTGTTTCTAACGAAATTTTCCTGTTTCTTAATAATTTACTTAGCTTTTGGAAAGCGTCTTTCACTATCCCAGTAAGTCTTCGGATATCAGTGTCGCATTTTCCATTCTCTGTTAAATATTCGCTGATATTTATATTGTACGTGTTTGATTTTAGTATCTCCAATTTGTAATTTAAATGTTGGGATGTACCTTTTGCTAATAACCATGCATTCTGTCTTCTTTGATGTTTAGTCCTTTCATCTCGCCTTCCTTCACTATCTTCTGTAGGATTTCTTGCAGTTTCCTTTGTGTATCTGCTATCAACACTGTGTCATCTACACATCTTATATGGTTTAAGATTGTAGCCGGCAGTAATGGATCCTGGTAGGAGTTTTAATTCAGTCAGAATCGCATCGCTGTATAAGTTGAATAAGTCCAGTGGGAAAACACATCTTTGTCTTACACCCCTTTCTATTTTTTATTTACTGAACTCATTTTCTCTCCAGAATCAGGTTTGCTGCTAGTATTTGTTCCTGATGTTCTTACTATCCTTCTCAAAGATATCAAGGTTACCTCGTAGTTCCCACTATTCTTTGTGCCGTATTTTGCCAAACACTTTTGCATCATCTATAAAACGCGGGTACACTTCTTTTTACTTTTGTATTGCTAATAGGTTAATTACAGTGTAAGTGTATATAATGGCAAGAAAATGATGAATCTATTTGATGTATAGGAGTAAAGTGTCGCTGCTGACCTTGGTGATCTGTGTTTGAACACAGCTCACCAGAAAGCAAACACAAGCGGCCCCATTCTGAAAGATCACGTGATAGTAAAAGAAATATATATATATGTATGTATGTATATAAATAAAAAAAGAACAGTAAGATATATAATCCGGTGTTCTCATAGATATTTTTATTTTTTACAAAATAGTGCTCAATGTAAATTTACAGAGCATTAATATTATAAATTAATTGATTTAAAATATGTTTTTTTTCGCTACACAATTCTAACCATGTTTCAAAAATGGAAGCTAAAAGCCCCGAATTTAATTTTGTAATTAAATTAAAGACATTAGTTCCATTTCATTCTCAAGCGAATGTCTTTAATTTAATTACTTTAATTTAATCAATTAATTTATAATATATATATATATATATATATATATATATATATATATATATATATATATATATATATATATATATATATATATATATATATGAATTAGCGTCAATTTAATCACTATTTCTTGTAGAAGGGCACCACGGCGTGGTGTAATGTTTAGCAAGCTTGTCTCGCTAGAACAATTACGACTGAGTAGTGAGTTCGATCCTCACTGGGTGCTCCATACTTCCGGCCTTGTGCCACATCTAAGCAGCGCTTAGAAAATTACTAGGGCACCTCGAGGTGGTGTAATGGTTAGCAACCTTTTCTCGCTAGAACAATTACGGCTGAGTAGTGAGTTCGATTCTCACTGGGTGCCCCCTAATTTCGGCCTTGTGCCACATCTATGCTACGCTTTGAAAATCACTATTTCTTGTAGAGTCAGAGATAAACACGCTCAGTGTTTATCTGTAGATTTAAGCATAAACCGGGCACAAACCTTACTTGTAGTTTCGGGCATAAACCCGGCCAACATTTAACTCTAGACTTTTTTTGTTTTTAAAAATGTCTTTTAATTTTTTTATTTTTCTCTTGATTTTTTAAATTATTTAATATTTTACTATATTATTTAAATTTTGCATTTCTTTATTTATTTTACTTTATTTTAGTGATTATTAATATTATCATTATTATTATTAATAATAATAATTTGAAATTGTGATGAAATAATATTAATAATAATAATTTGAAATTGTGATTGAAATCGTCATCGCATTTTAATATGCGATGACGATTTTTTTGCTGTCTAAAATGACATGACTATTAGACATATTACTGTCACTTATTGTTTAACTCTGTCACCCCCTTCTTTACCCATTACATTAACTTGTTCGGCACTTTAAAAAAAATTGTTTCTAGGTCACCCTATCGGCTTACCCTTTCTTTTCTTTCCCTCCTCTCTCCCCCACGCTCTATCTTTCACCTCTCTCTCTCTCTCTGTGTTTCTTTCTTCCCTAAATTATATATATATATATATATATATATATATATATATATATATTGAATTTTTTTTTAATTCTTCTTTTTATTATAATTTTTTCTTTTTCTTTCTTTTTCCCTCTCCCTTTTCCTTTTGTCTGGACGAATTGATTTCATTTCTAAAAAAACCAAGATGAATATTCGAATATATTCATGAAATAAATTATAACCTAAATGGATTTTTAAGATTTCCTTGATTTTATATATATATATATATATATATATATATATATATATATATATATATATGAGAACAGTGTGAGAAAGTGTGGGTGGAATAGGCAAGAACAAGCAGGCCTGTCATCCTTCAAGACAAACAGCTACCAGTTTGTGACATCTTTGGTTGCCAAGACGTCATTGAGATTCAAAGGGATTGCTGCCTTGCAAGGAATGATGGGAACGAAATGGAGTCCTTATAACAATGTCGACTAACGAGTAAGAAGTAACAGGTCAGTCGGTCGATGAAAGCAAGCCAAAATATGACTCATTACGAGTTGGTAGAGGTTTAGCATTGCCTTACGAATGAGTCGACTTTAGCGGGACTGAAATTAGATTTTCATATGTGAAATTCGCATTTTCTACGTGTGCCAGTGTAAATACAATTTGCTTTAATCTCAAGTCTAGAATCCTTTCTGGAAATAAGTTCTTCAGATGAAGGCTACAACATCCGTTTATATTGTGCAAGTATATTAGATAAATGCTTTTTGAGTGTCCAGATATGTATCAATGTATTCTTCTTCTTCTTCTTCTTCTTCTTCTTCTTCTTCTTCTTCTTCTTCGTACTCTCATTCACTTTTCTCACTCTCTATTTCTGCCTGTCTCTCTCTCCCTATATATATATATATATATATATATATATGTATATACACACACAATCAAACATACACACACACACACACACACATATATATATATATATATATATATATATATAGAGAGAGAGAGCGAGAGAGAAAGAGATAAAGAGAGATAGGGAGAGAGAGAAAGAGATAGAGGTAGAGAGAGATAGAGAAAGAGATTGATAATAGCGATATCAGATATAATGTAGAGTCAAAAATGTTGTCAGTCAGTAAAAGTCTAAAACCTCCTGAAAAGTAGACTGAACAATTATGGGAGATGTTTAATATAACATGAAATCTTCTGTGTACTTTGTCCCACTGACAGTCATCTTGTTACTAATTATGATTTTAATTATTTATGTCGGTAAATTTTTCGAGCAGTATGAAAAGTTTTCAAAGCGCTTATTTTACGCAACAAATATTTATTTTTCGAAACATTTGTTAATGCACTTAAAACAACCATCCTTGTTAATAATTAAATAATTTCACTGCAAGCAAGACAATAGACCCACTAAGATGCAATGGGTTTACCGAGTGTGATAAT
Organism: Acanthosepion pharaonis; assembly: GCA_903632075.3. NCBI lineage: Eukaryota > Metazoa > Mollusca > Cephalopoda > Sepiida > Sepiidae > Acanthosepion > Acanthosepion pharaonis. The sequence continues at coordinate 1,558,024 of CAHIKZ030003120.1, forward strand.
TAAGAGAAAAAGAAAAATATTATTAAGGAGAGAGAACAGACAAAAAGAAGAAAAAGAAAAAAGCAAGTTTGAGACTGTTTTATTTTTTTTTCGTGAATTTGAACTCCTTCATCTAGTGTCGTAATTGTTAAGAGACATGTAATTTACTATTCGCACTTAATAACATGTAGCAAAAAAACAAAAAAACAAAAAAAAAAAAAAAAAAAAACTAATTAGATTAGCTTAGTAATTACTTAAACAAACGTAGAAAATAATGATGACGGAGTTTCCTATTAAAGCAATGTCCGAAGTTGAAGGATAATACTACCTAGAAAATCCGCATTCGATATCACGATATTTTTAGCTGAACTTGGAGATCGATCTCTAATATTAATAAAAAAAATATTCATTGTAGCCACAAAGCTAAATATTTCTCCTGATGTGATTTTACCAGTATGACTAGGAGTGATTTTCCAAACGTAGCATAGATGTGGCACAAAGCCGAAAGCATGGTGCATTCAGTGAGGATCGAACTCACTACTCAGTCGTAATTGTTCTAGCGAGATAAGCTTTCTAACCATTACACTGCTTCGAGGTGCCCTTATGCTTTGGTAAGCGTAGCTTAGATGGTCACAAGGCCGAAAGCATGTGGCACACAGTAAGGATTGAACTCGCTACTCAGTAATGGTTCAAGCGAGACAAACTTGTTAACCATTGCACCACTTCGAGGTGCCCTACCCAGTATGAGCAATATATTCGTCCTGGGTATAATGATAAACAACATCTAGTAGAAAGGCTTCTGGTCGGGAGGTTTTGAGGAACATGGGACCACCTCTTAATTGTTGTTGATCCCAGGTCCACCCTGATCTGGGGTGGTAGCATCTGTTAGGTTTCAAGCTGTGGGCAAATAGGAAACTGGGGTTCAAAATATGAAAACATAAAAAATAAATTGGAAAAAATGACCAACAATACATTGTTTTGGAAAGAATATCAAAGCTCACAAGAAAATAAAATTTAGAGTGGTAGCACAAATTAGGGTCCTAGCTATGGGTAAATATGGAACCCCGAAACTGGGGTTAAAACAAGATAGTATCTCAATATGTTACAAAAAATTACCAGCACTGCATTTAAAAAAAAAAAAGAAAAAAAAAAGATATACAAATTCACAAGAAAATAAAATTTCGGCATTCCATAAGGAGTTGATATGCAGTTAAACTAAATTCGCTAAAAGTAATGACCACTATGTAAGCATATTTTGTGATGTCAACAAACAATCGTTGCTACTTTTATAAGGCCAACGAATACTCGTTGTGACTTTCGTAATGCTCGTTGTAGTAGAGACTTTGTAATCGCAGACGCCGTTGAACAACACTGCCGTCGAATAACACTCGTACTAATAGTAATTGTTCGATAATACTCGCTCGAACAGTAACCACCTAATAGTGATCCGAATAGTCATCCATATAGTGATCTGAATAGAGAAATAGTATAGTGAATAGAGTAGAGAATAGCGCTCCGTATAATAATAGAGGAAAAGAGAAGAAATGAAGATCAATTAGATGTCACGCTATCTTCCATATATGCGTTTTCTCTATGGTCACGTGATCTACTTAATTAGAAACGACAGAGGGGAGGCACATCATGTGACTGAAATCGATTTTCTAGCTCTAGATCGAGTACAGTGTCTTTGAATTGTGTCAACAACCTCGAGATATATGGTAAGAGCAACAGACAAGATTTTGTGATGTCAACGAACACTCGTTGCCACTTTTGTCATGTCAACGAATACTCGTTGTCACTTTCGTAATGCTGGTTGTAGTAGAGACTTTGTAATTGCAGATATAACTATAGTAACGCCGTTGAACAATACTGGTGTCAGCCGCCTTCGAATATCACTCGCACTAATAGTACTTGCTCGATAATACTTACTCGAATAGAAACCCGTGTCGTATAGAGGATAGCGTAGAAAGAGTGATCCGAATAGTAATACTAATAAAGGACAGACTAGAGATAACAATCAGTTAGACGTAACGCGACTACATACACATTCGTTTCCTCTATGGTCATGTGGTCTACTTAATTTAATAATGGGATTGCATGTTTTTGTTCACTGGCGATCTATGTTCAAACTCAAGTGTAGGCAGTGACGCTTTATTCTAAACAGTAAATCATACTTATTATAAAACCCAGGTAGTGTGTGTGTGTTCGTTTATATATTGGATCGGATTTCCTACATTTTTTCAACCGATTTCAACAAAACTTCACAGGACTATGTAAAATTACCTTGCGGTGATTCTGACAGCGCCAAAAATTGGAAAAACACAATTGTTTTTGCAGGAAATCAATTTGAAAACACGATTAAGAGGCATCACTGTCGCGAGAATGAAAGGGGGACAACTCATATCGGGTTATACTTATTATAAAACCCAGGTTGTTTGTGTGTGTGTGTGTCGGTGTTCGTTTATATATGGGATCGGATTTCCTACATTTTTCAACCGATTTCAACAAAACTTCACTTTTTTTTTGGCAGGTAAGTGTTTCTTATTGTCTTGCACACTTTTTTCTTTATTTTTACATTCAGAATGCTTTAAAAATTCCATTTACAAGACAATTGTTTATAATAAAATTCTATTCAATCGGTAGACTGATCAATTTGAAAACAATGTTTTTGTTTGAGTTTGGGTTTAACCAATTCGTGAAAAAAATAAAAATAAATAAAAATAAACTAATTAAGACATGCGTGTCCGTCAACCTTAAACAATAATCTTTGTCAATTTTATTTTTCAGTCTTTATGATGGTCAATACTTGATCTATCTCTTGCTGTTACATTCCCGGGTAACGCCGGGCTCTACTGCTAGTCTGTATTATATTAATGTTTATTATATTCGGAAATAGATAAAGACTTCAGATAAAGTGACTCGGACATGTAGCGTGTCCTCGCGACAAGGATATCGCTTGAGCTTTCTTTTTTTATTTAAAAAAATATTGAGAAAAAAATGTTAATATCTTTTAAGCGAAATTCCGTGAAATTTAACTTATTTTGTTTTTGTTTTATTTTTTTTTACCCAGTTTCTATTTTTGTTTGTCCCATTAAAAATGAACTCGTGTTTCAGAAGATTTACTGTTTGCTTCATTTTTTTTTTTCTTTTATTTTTGATACTAAATTTTGATGAATAAAATATGTTTCAGATTTTACTGGAGTTTTCCCACGTGAATCCTTTCCAGAAAACGACGCGCCAGCACAATTTCAGCGAAAGTAAGTCTCTTTCTCTCAGGAACGCCTTGCACAATGATCATATCTTGTAAATATTTTAAAAGTAGAAATACAGTTCTAGTTTCTTTTCTTTTTACTTTTTTTTTTTTTTTCCACATTCCGGTCTGCTGGTTCTTTAAAAACCATACATGATCTTTTAATCTTTGCATCAAAGCGAAAGAAAGGGGTCAAATAAATAAAAGACAAAAAAAAAAAATCGAAAATGGGAATATCATAAAGAAAAAGGGAGGTAACTTATCAAGAACGTATAAAAATTGTGCGAAGAGAAAATAATAAAGTCGAGAAACATGAAAAGAAAACTTCCGGTGAAAAGTGGAGAATGCAACGAGAAACATCATTCTGAAGTAGTCATAGCAATACAGAAATGATAAAGAAATGGAAACTGTGGAGAAACATGATATATATATATATATATATATATATATATATATATATATATATATATATATATATATATATATATACTAACCAGCATGGCCTGGCGTTGCCCGTGCTTGATTAAAAAAATCGTACAACTCATACAGCAATCGCTATCACTTGACTTAAAATATTTTTGCCCTTCCTTTTTTTTAAAGGAGTGCCCTTTGTCGTGCTGATGTTGCTACATGCCTTACTTCTTGCCTATCTCACACTGCGAATTTTTTCTAAGCTCTATACTAAACATTAAATCTGTTACGAAAAAGAACTAAACAAAATGAAGACAAAACGATCAGCTTTAAAAAAGGACTCGTAACTGGAAAACCGAATGAAAAGAATGTTAACAACAAATATTTTTTTTCACACCGAACCCAGTTCTGCGGAATCAGAATCAACGTTGAGTTCAAGCAAGCGAATGAGCCAATTGTAGTAAAGTACCATGCAGATTTAAATTTTTTCCCACCTGTGTCGAATGCAACTATCGATTTTTTTTGCATGCTAGTTAACATTCGTGTCAGTCAGCTGTTGGCCCTCACGCGGGCCAATAGAATCTTCCTGTTTATTCGTGGCAGTCAGCTATAGCCTCTCACTCTGGCCAGTAGAAAATGACCGCAAACTACATGAAAACTGCCGTAGATGCATGAAAAAATTGATTATTTCCACTATCGATGGGAGTTGGGAAATTCAACGTCGGTCTTGGTCTTCCCGCTAACTTGGAGCATGTGCATGTAAAATTTGGTGCAAATCCATCGAAAATTGCGGCCGTGTATTCGTTACACACACACACACACACACACACACACACACACACACCTTTATATATATATATATATATATATATATATATATATATATATATATGTTACAATGAATAAGTCATACAAAGAATAAATTAGTAATGTTAGTAATAAATGTAAGGTAAAGTAATAAATGGCGAATTCACTTCGCTAACAAATTTAAAAAGTATCAACCCATTAACCACTTGTTGAATGATGCGATTCTTGTTTTTAGATGTTCCGTAGGTTCCATAAATATGTCAGTACTTTCGACAGGTCATCCTATCATCATCAGGCGTGGATATTATTTTTCCTTTTTAGGTAAAATTCAGGTAATTATACTGCACCAATCATAAATTTAAAAGGACTGATACACGGTGCAAAATTTTAGGAAAACAACTCGGACATTGCCCAAGTTATGTGATCATTTAATCCATGCCACTTTGACTGATAAACATTTACAACAATAACATTCTTGAAATGGCCATAGTAGTCAATTCAAAAAACGCTCACACTTAAATTTTCCAAATTCAATCTTAGCGTTGCGACAATTTTGGAACTGTTAACAATAACAGTCTTAAAAAAGAACTTATTTCGATTTGAATCACATTTATGTTCGTCTCGGATGTTAACTGAATTTTAATTAAAAGGAGAAATAATATCCACACCTGATGATGACAGGATGACCTATCGAAAGTACTAGCATATTTATGGGACATACGGAACAACTAAAAACAAGGATTGTATCATTCAATGAGTGGTTAGTGAATTAATGCTTTTTTAAATTTGTTAGCGAAGTGAATTCGCTATTTATTACATTAACCTTACTAATTTATTCTTTGTATGATTGATTCATTGTAATATTAATTATACTGCACCAATAATATATATATATATATATATATATATATATATATATATATATATATATATATATATATATATATATATATATGACTCTCCCGTCGAATTCGACGTGGGGGGGTCAAGCAGATCAGTTCCCAGGAAACAGACAGCCCGACAACAGCACCTGAGATTTGATTATAGTGGTGAAGGTTTCGTGCAGGACCATCCACACTTTTTGAAGGGCCGAATACAGAGACCTGGTGCACTAAGTGCCACAAGGTCCCCAAATGACCCTCTGCATGTTTTGAATTCAGAGTTGTCCTTCACCTAGACCAGTTGCCATCCAAGGCTATAGAACCCAGTCTGCCCTTCTATTTATCCATAGCTGGAGGGAGAAGAAGAGGGTTCACACATTTCCCAAGGATATTAGCACGTAAGTGAATGTAATGGATTCCACTGGAATTCGAACTCGGTTCTCCGATTCCTCAATCCAAGTCGCTATCCATTACTCCACCGTGTGTGTGTGTGCGTGCGTGCGTGCGTGCGTGCGTGCGTGTGTGTGTGTGCGTGCGTGCGTGCGTGTGTGTGTGTGTGTGTGTGTGTGTCTGTGTAGGGAGCGATGGGTAAATTTTCGCCATTTTATATTTTAAATTCCGCGCATGCACGTTGTTTGTTTTCGAATTTGTCGACTGCACAGTACAGTTGGGTCTGAATTTACATTGAGCTCTCCGGACATCATCCTCCTTGGGTCTACCCATACGGATTACCTAGTTTTGCATAAACTATATATATATATATATATATATATATATATATATATATATATATATATATATATATATATATATTGGGTAAACGGAACTGTTTTAAATTCATAGATGGTTGTGCACAGTGAGTCTGGCCCTACTGGTTTTGTTAAAAAATATTCATGGTATTCTCAGCATCCTTCTGTAGAACTATATTTCTTTTGCTTCAAGAAAGTTGTTTCATCTTTGAGAAAATCGTCACTCACTCACATCCATACAGGAAGACAGATATCACGCAACAGTTCAGTACCGTTTTCCTTGTTTCTAATGAAGTTTTTGATTTCTTGGATTCTAATAGCATTCTGAGATATCACCCTGTATATCTATCTATCTATCTATCTATCTATCTATTTATCTATCTCATTCTCTTTATATCTATCTATCTATCTATTTTTACATATGTATGTATAAAGGTAAAAGACAATAGGAAAACTGTATTATTAACCAACGCGTTTCGTCCAATGTGGACTTCTTTTTTCGTTTTTGCCTTGAAAATATCCACATTGGACGAAACGCGTTGGTTAATAATATAGTTTTCATACATATTGTCTTTTTCTACAGGTTAACTATGAGAAATTTTTCATACATATGTATTTTGATTTTATTTGTATTTTTTCAATTTTGTAATAATTTATCGGTCATCCAAATAAAAAAAAAATATGAATAATCTTTTGAAATTACATTTCCTATTTTCTTTAGTTTTGGGACTTTTGATCGTGTAAGTCCGTAAAACCGTATGTTGTCAGTGTACCGGACAGGATTTTGTTTTATACATCATTGCATTTTTTTTTAGAACGCTACGATTCAAATTCAGTTCAAACATACGCATAGTGTATAAATGAGGTCAGGATTAGAACGTGCCACAGATTCCATTTGAAAAAGAAAGTTTATCAGATATTTTCTCCGTGTTAATATTATTTTATACGCATATTAAACATTATAACTTCTTTATGTGCAGTGTCTTCTCAGTAAGTGGGCGATCATGACTCTCCCCAATTTCCTGTCGTTTTCAGCTCTAAATAAACTCTCTTTTCTTTATTTCTATTTTTTCAAGGTCATCACGCATGTTATACGTTGTTTTCCTTTGTCGCTCTTGCCCTCAACCTGTCTTGTGAGTATCAGATTTTCCAAGCCCTCCTTCCTCATTACGTACTTCTTACTGATGTTAAGAATAAGTTTCCTTTTCGTTTCCATTTCTTTTATATATAAAACTTTGTCGTTGCTCAAATGTTCGGTCGATAGTATCCTCAGCATTCTTCTATAAAATCGTATTTCTATTGCTTTATGTATCTTCTTCATCTTTGAAGAGATTTTCAAGCACTCACTGCCATAGAGGAAGGCAGATATCACGTAACTGTTTCATACTCTTTTCTTTGTTCCCAGCGAATATTTTTCTATTTCTTAATACGCTGCTTAGCTTTTGGAAGCCATCTTTCACTGCTATCCTAATACGATTTCGGATCTCAGTGTCACACTTTCCATCCTTTGCTAAAACACTTCCCAGATATTTAAATTTTTGTTTTTGTTCTGATTTGTCTCAGGATAAACGGGATCAACGAAAAGGTTAATTTCTTTTTGGTATTCGTTTTATTATGAGTGGCAGCTTGGATTCTAAGAGGCATTAAGAGGAATGACGTCACACGAACGCATGTCGCACGTTGGTTCAGTATCCCTTCGCAGGAGATTTTAGCCGGTCACAAATCAGGGTGTGGGAGGCATATCGACGCTTTAGAATTATTGAGACCCTCTTTTGAAACTGTTTTGAACTTATATTTAAAACCCAGACAAAGACGATCTGTCATTTCCAGAATGCCCCCGCCTACGAGACACTCCGGCCAATCGCTGACCATTCTGGCCCTGGCTTTCACATTCTGTAACATGTGATTTTAATATCTCCGATTTGCAATTCGTTCGGGGAATAGTATATTTCGGTAGACGAAGATATCGGTTGTCTGTCATATCAAACTTTTTATACTATATTAATTATAATTTATAAATTTTCCCCTACTTGAATATCTCCCTAACTCTCCGTTAATACCTTACACATCATTGCATTTTGTTTTTTTTTAGAACGCTACGATTCAAATTCAGTTCAAACACACGCATAGTGTATAAATGAGGTCAGGATTAGAACGTGCCACAGATTCCATTTGAAACAGAAAGTTTATCAGATATTTTCTCCGTGTTAATATTATTTTATACGCATATTAAACATTACAACTTCTTTATGTGCAGTGTCTCCTCAGTAAGTGGGCGATCATGACTCTACCCAATTTCCTGTCTTTAGCAGCTCTAAATAAACTCTTTATTTCCATTTTATTAAATTTTCCCCTACTTGAATATCTCCCTAACTCTCCGTTAATAACTTACATACCTTTATTTATATATTTTAAATTTATTTTTGGATTCATTTTTTCTCTTTTAATTTTAAATTGGGAATTCATTTTTTCATATATGCCCAAATTCGTCTCATAGGGTTAATATTCGAGTTTAATAAAACTTCTTCCCTTTAAGACAGATAGCTTCCATTCTCCCCTGATCCCCCTCTCGTGTCTTTCGTCTGACTGAAACATTGAAATGTATAATTTCTGTTTTCGGCAAATTGGATTTGGGTTGATTTGTTAGCTTTCACAGGTAAATTCTACTTCCTGCCTCATTTAAATTTATAGACGTGAACTCGTTCCACACAGGGGTTGATAAGACAAGACCACCGACATCATCGGCTGCCGAAATAGGCTATTCCCCATATGAGGTAATTTTGGATTTATTTGTTTATTAATTATATTGATCTGTGTTAATAAATACTTAGTTGCTAACGACATTTTCTTTGTTGTTTATAGATACTCGGTTTCAATAAATTCATTTCGTCTTTTACCTTGAAAAATTCCACATTGGACGAAACGGGTGGCCTAAAACAACAATTTTCCGACTGTTTTTTCCTTAATACATACATACATACATATATATATATATATATATATATCTGTGTGTGTGTGTGTTTGTGTGTGTGTGTGTAAAGATAAAAATATGTTGGTATATACTCCAAGTGAAGCCTAATAATATAAAATATTAAAACCGATCCACAAAAAAGAGCTCAGTGTATTTATTAATAGAGGGCAATATAATTAATGAACAAATAAATCCAAAATTGCTTCATATAGAGAATCATCTATTTCGGCAGATGATGGTGTAGATCAACCTTGTCTTATCAACCCCTTGCCTTTCGCCTAACTGAAAAATTGAAATGTGTAAAATCTATATTAGATATATTGGCAAATTAAATTTGGGTTGATTTGTTAGCTTTCATAAATAATTTCTACTTCCCGCCTTATTTAACTATATAGACGTGAACTCGTTCAACATCGGAGTTGATAAGAC
>CAHIKZ030003120.1:1570000-1647500 GCA_903632075.3 Acanthosepion pharaonis
AGGGCGGGGTTTAATTTAGCTAACTTAAATGCCGCCCAAGGGCGGCATTTAAGTTAGCTCCTGTGGAGAACTCCTGGTTTGGCCGTCATCTCAAAAGCTGAGGAGGTGTGGATGCGATAGGCACAGAAGAACTCAAAATTGATCGCTGCATTTAAGTATTGAATTAATGTTTAAGCTTACCTTTTTAAAAGATCAACGATAATTCTTTTGCTGCCACTGAATTTAAAGACGTACGTAGATCCTTATTTTTCGTACAAACAATTATTTTTATTTCATGGGTGACAGAACAGGGGACAATATATAAGATAAAATTAATATAGTGTAAAGATCGGAAAATAGAAATTAGAATTAGTTATACATTCAAGATTTGAAGATTTAGCTAATTAAGTAAAACCTATATTAAAAAGTCTATATGAGTAAAAGCGAAATTGGAGGTCAATTCTTCCAGGAATTCTGAGATTAAAGAGAAGACAGAACCACCCTTGAGCGCACGGTATTTACTCGTCCCCCGCCATTAGGACGAGATGTGACACATGGTCTTTTTTAAAGTGGGGGCCCGAGCGCGTACACCCGGGCAAGGGACAAAAATTGCCCACAGCCTTCGCAACCGTCAGTTGCGCTGGCCCCGGGCGAGCACCGGTCCCTCTCTCTGGTGTAATGAGAGGGCGAGGCCTCTGGCAGCTCTTCCCCAAGGCTGTGCACCTCTCAGTATAATTTTGCCTGTGAGCGCACTCTGCCCAAAGACAAAGACGCAACTGAGAGATGATAAATAAACCTGTTACAAATTACTCCTCAGCCTTAACTAATTTTTATATTGATTTTAAAAGAAGTTTATTTCATTAATTAACAGTCCTTCATTACTGTTCTTTTATTCGAGGATTGTTTTGATTTTCATATCAAAAATAGTTCCGTTTAGGAATATCGTCTTATATACTGCAGAAAAGTGTTTGAAATTTGCATTTTACTTGGGTTTCAACAAGTTGGCATCTGTTTGTAAAACTTTCCTTTACAAGCGAATTTCTGAATGAAATGTTCATTTAAAATTTTTGTTTCAAAGATTTCAAGTAGTCAATATATCTTACTTTGCGAAGCGATAGTGAGTGGGCGAAGCTTGCTAGTAGATAATAAAAATAACCGTATTAGTCAGGCCTGTCATGGTTGAAGTGCTTTGCGTCTGTTCGGAATGCGAATTCCTCAGATCAGAGTGCTATTTCAGGACCAACTCTGCCAAATGGCATTTAGCTTCTTCATGGCGTTTCAGTAAATACAGTTTCAGCTTAACTCGCATCAGTATTCCCATCAGATTTACTACCAATATATAGGAAACGGAAGATTTCTTTATGTCCTGTTGTGATTAAATTGATTTGTCTGTTTAACGGGACATCAACTCCTTTCCCTTACTCTGATTTTCTTCCACCTTCAACCAACTTTTGCAAAGACAAACGCTGATAGCGAGTGCAGGTTTTGGTAAAGTTGGACGCTTCTAATCCTGAGCCTACCCGTTGGCAGTGGTTGTAGTCAGGAATATCATGATCATAAAGGAAATGATTAGCAAAGAAGAAATTACATTCTTTGATACGCAATAAAGCCGACGACAACGATTATTATTATTATTATTATTATTATTATTATCATTATTACGCTGATATTTTACGAGCAACTGTTACCGAACGCATGTATCTTTATAATCAGCATCAATTGTACATGTAACAAACTCATTTCATAAACCCTACTTTGAGTGGCTCCTGGGTCTTGTATTGGGTGAACATCTAATAAAGAAAAATAAGTATGTTTAGAATTTTTTTTTTTTTTTTACTTTTTGTACTTCTTCATAAGCGTCAGGATTCTTTAAAAAGATAGTTAAGAAACGCAAATGTAGATCGCGCTTCTAGAGGTCAAGATTATAGTGTTCGGGAAAGTATCTTTAGGCTTTTGCGAACAATCTGTTTAACCAAAATGAGTGAGGAACAAATAAGTTCACAGAGAAAACCCAATGAAGATCGTGATTTTCCCAAGTTTTCTAGAAGAACTCTTTGCAGAATCCGAACGGATCTTGGAGTATCATCAATCAACCAATTTTGTAAGAATATATTTTTTTAAATTCTGACGAAAGGAAGGAACATTTAGGCCTTTTCAAAGAATCTTCCAGGGATTTTTCAGCGTTAGTATTACAGTGTAGGATTACCACCCCTGAGTGACAATTACAGATGAACCGTTTACTTCTGTGTCGAATTGATGGTGGTTTATATATCAAAAGCAAACTGCTAGATTGATTTTCCTTCTTCTTACTAATGGAATACGAAGCTAATGCGTATAGTCCACCTCTGTATATACGGTAAATTGTGTCCTAGATGTAAATATCTGAGTTAGTTGAATTCCAGTATGTTGTTTGGTAAAATATATTTATGGAAATAGCGATAAACTCGCGACAAGCTTACGCCTTTGTGTCTGTGATAAAAGGGCCAAAGGGTTGAAACGGGCAATTACCACCCCTGAGTTAGAATTACATACGGTGCGATTTTTAACAGCCTCGCTCTCTTTTACGCCGACCAAAAGAGCAGCAGTACAGTGAAATCAAGACCTGTTCTGGGGTCTCGTCTGCCCCCACCGAAACTATGATATGGGTTCCCCCGAATCTACTGCATTTCGGATTTCATAATGGTGGTATTCATATAAAATAAAGATGTTATTTGTAACCTAATTATGTACAACAATGGATCATATTCAATATAGGTGAACAAATTAATACAATGTATCTAAATACAAACTAGAGAAATGTCATAATAAATCATACCGCCTTAAATCAAAAATGTTTTGCGACATTTTTAACACCAGCTGGCAATTATTCTTATTAAAATTTGAATGATTTAACTCATTCAACATCATGGACACATAATAGTGAATATTACATAGCATGTTTTTAACATGTCAGTCAGTGCCATGCGGGATACACGCTTAGGTGATCATGTATCTTTCAATACATAACTATAGCGGCAATTTTTTCCCGCAGTAGGTTGCCATTTCTTTCTGTGGTAGACCGATTTCCATACAATGGTATAAAATCCGGTTTGTCCTGCTATTTACCCATATCTGGTTGGGGGTGGGCGTGGAAGAAAAGGATTCATACCTTTCCCAAGGGTATTAGCACGTAAGTGAATTTCAGTCAGTTATATGCCAGGGGTGATAAAGGCTTAGGCGATCATGTATCTTTCAATACATAACTAAGGAGACAGTTTTTTTCCCGCAGTAGGTTGCCATTTCTGGTATACCAGTTTCTATACAATGGTATAGAACCTGGTCTGTCCTGCTATTTACCCATAGCTGGTAGAGGTGGAGAAGAAGAGAATTTATACTTTTCCCAAGGGTATTAGCACGTAAGTGAATTTCATTCAGTTATGCCCCATGCGTGATGCACGTTTAGGCGATCATGTATCTTTCGATACAGAACTAACGAGGCAGATTTTTCTCTTGCAGACTAACAACCTATTATAATCGTACTTGTCCTGCTTTTTGCTTTGTTTCGTTTTGATCGCATGGAATCGAGTTGCTGTGAGAAAATGACTAAAGAAAGAAAGAAAGAAAGAAAGAAAGAAAGAAAGAAAGAAAGGAGGGAAGACAGAAGTGTTTAACGGCTGTTTCAGTGAAATGGGAAAAGTGGTAAATTTCAAATCATTTCATTTGTACCCATTTCTTAAAATAACGACCAACATTCATATTTTTTTATAAACAGAGCATTTACTTAAATACTTGTATCTATAAAAAGAAAGTTAAACATAAAAATGTCTTTAATAAATAAATTGTCGGACTTTGTCCATTTCTTAAAATATGACGTCATTTGTTTACATTTGATACGCCAGAGCAGTTATGAATGTACGAGATTCATGGAAGATTGAAATTTATAAGCAGTAAATTCAACCTTTCCAACCGAACGATCCTTTGTGGCCGACCGGTCAAGGCACGTCAGCGGAAAAGACGGTACCGTATAGGATGCAGGTTCGAATCCTGTCAAAGCACGAATGTTTTCTATGAGCATTTCTCGGACATTCAGGCCGGTAAATACTGTTTATTATAAACAGAGCATTTACTTAAATACTTGTATCTATAAAAAGAACGTTAAACATAAAAATGTCTTTAATAAATAAATTGTCGGAATTTGTCCATTTCTTAATATATATTGCAATATTTTGTTAAAGTTGATAAGCTCAAATATTTGCCTCGGCGATAGAGGAATTACTACGGATATTTTATTATCGTAGAACTCGCCATGAGTTTACTCAATCATTAACTTAAGAATTAAGATCATCAAAAAATTCGAGTAGGAAAACCGTGACATTTTTCATTTGCCTTAGATAAACTGATTAAAATTTGTCAGCGTCCCCAACTTACATCAGCAGAAGAAACCGCCCTTGCTACTACTACGACGTAATGAACCTTTATTCTTTCACCTACTGCGCACAGAATGTGACACAAGGTCGAAGATTGAAGCAAGATCTCGGCCAGACGTTAAAATATCGCTCAAGCACCTTCGGCAATTGCAGTTTTGGGCACGCCTCAAACACCGGGTAATGATTTGAATCTCCTCCAGCAAGAGAGGCACTGCCTAGGAGGATGGCTTCCTGGCGCTCGAGATAATATTAATTTTAACACCCCCGGACAGACTGGGCAAAGAAAGTCTATGCCGACGCGTAAGGAATCCGCTCCAAGATTTATATATATATATATATATATATATATTACTAACAAATAGAGAACCATTTAATGAATATTTCATCTGTGTTTATTTAATTCCAATTTTTTAAAAAATTGTCATATGAACGCAATATTTCAGTCGATAAATCAAAATTCACTCAGAAGTAAGTGGAACAACATCAATGTGCTTACATTTGTGAAAACGTATACAAAAATGTAATATTCAATTCTAAAAATAATGTTGATTTTTTTTTAAGTAGGCATAATGTCAAGAACTTTTTAAAAATATTTTTTAAACAGAATTCTGTAATTTTAATCCCGGCTACATTATTTACTTACAAGCTTAATATCTGCAGCATTCGTTGCAACTATTGTTATCGTCTGACATTTCCCATTTACATTGCTATTATTGTTGGTTTCAAACTCTGGAAATGACTGCAAAAGACTTTCCCCTCCTCTTTTATAGGCAGAAGCACACAAATATTGTAATTATTTGTCCTAGGCCGGTTCTCTGTTTCTTTCGACTGGTCTGTCTTGTCCTGAAGTCAGAATGCCATGTTCGATTGCCCGAACTTGCTTTTGTGCAACAACCGCAATTCTTAGTTTGTGAACTTTTTGCCATATTACTTTTGTTTTTCTTTATTACAGTTAATTTGCCTTGCATATTTTGCTTGCTCGCTTTATATTATTTTTTGCACAGTACTTTTATTTTTCTAGCTTATTGCAAACTTTGTCAGTTCTGTTTGTTGGACAGTTCTGTAATTTATTTTATATTTAACCATGGCTACTAACTCATACAGGCCTATCTCTCATGGTCAGCTATATGTAGCAATGTCCAGAGTAGGAAATTCAAATGAATAAATGAAAATAAATAATGAAGAAAAAAGAAATTTAGAAAATAGATGTCTTTCTGAAAGTGTATTTTTATTTTTTTTATCATTTCACCCCAAGAAAGGCAACAAAGTCACTCAGACGGAAAGGGAGGGGTAATGTGTGTTAGAGAATATAAGAAAAAAGAATTCTTAAGGAGAGAGAACAATAAAAGAACAATACACTATTTACATTATTCGAACTATTGTCCTCATCTTTGTTGCCATATTTGTCATAGCGTTTCGGCCGTTGTACGCTCAGGCCTTCTTCAGGTGGTTATAATGTCGAACTGAATCCTTTATTTCGCTCGCTGGGGTAGACTGTTTTAGTTCCACGTGCCATGTCTAATGGATGTCAGTTATCAGTTATCTCCTGTTAATTCCCTTCTCCAAGTTCTCCACCGCCTTAATCAGGTATTGAACTCACATTCTTTGTGTCTTGTCACTGGATCTAACTAACACCTTTATCCACTGTGCCATGTGTTCATACTGGTGGAAGGCAGAAAGTGTTCTCTCAGACGAGTTGCAGTTTCATTTTGCGTGATGGAATTATGAATTATGTTTATGCAGATATTTTATATTGTTAAAGAGAAATTCTATTCCGACTGCAAGAAGAAGAAGAAGAAGAAGAAGGAGGAGGAGGAGGAGGAGGATGTGGAGAAGGCGGTGAAGAAGAAGAAGGGGAAGGAAAATGGAAAAAAGAAGAAGGTCAGGAAAAGAATGGGAAACAGAGAAAAAACAGAAGAAGAAGAAAGCGGAAGAGGAGGAGGTAGAGGAAGAGGGAATAAGGTGAAGAAGAGGAGGAAGAAGAAGGAGGTGGGGAAGGAGTGGATGGAAAAAGGAGGAGGAAAGGAAGAAGAATGGGAAACAGAAAAAGGGGAAGGAAGAGGAACAGAAGAAGAAGGTGGATGAGGAGGAGGTGGAGGAAGAGGGAAGAAGGAGGGGAAGAAGAAGGTGGAGTAGGAGAAGGAGGAGAAAAGAAGAAGAGGAGGGGGAGGAGGAAGAAAAAGAAAGATGAGAAGAAGAAGAGGAAAAAAGAGGAGGAAGAAGAAGAAGAAGAAGAAGAAGAAGAAGAAGAAGAAGAAGGAAAAGAAGACAAAGAAGAAATGTTAACAATAACTTCAACAATACCAAATACATTGAATATTTCAAGAGTTTCGACTCTTATGATGGTATTTGTTGTTAGAATATCACAACCTTTCGACACGTTTAACACGCTTCTTCAGATGTGAAGATCGCATGGAAAGATATGGGACGGGATATCTTGTTTTGCTGAATGGGTGAAAATATTGCTATTATTAATTCTAACATTTGAATCTTATGTAACTGTTTTCTCGTGGTCAACTCGATGTAGCAATGTCTAGAGTTGGAAATTCAATTGGAATTAGTAATAATGATAACAAAAATAAAAACATTAGACTGTCTATTACGACTTACTTTTCTTTGTCCATCGGACGAATATTCCGCTTGTAATGGAGAACAAGAATAAAGTGACAGTTTAAAAGATAGATCGAGAAATAATATTATGATTCAACAGCCAGATATGTGTAAAGACACACAGACAGACTGATTCACGGTGTGTTCGAATTAAGTGGCTCAGCTTCGAGCAATGAACAGGCAATCGGAGATAGAAACTAGATGGTAGATACACAACGAAATAGTCCAGTGTTTCCAGCAGCAGACATTGGGACAGAAACATATATATCAACTGACAGATTAATAAAACCCGGCTGACAGATGTGTGACATTCTGACAAACGGTTTTGTTAGCAAAGAGAATAACAAACACCAACAAATGAATGAGTTTTTTTGTAACCCATCAACGCAGATAAAACGGTATCGCTGTTAAAGAGTCCATTACGACTGTATATTCGCGAGTTCGATTCTCCGTCGGGTTACGGTCTTTCTCGCATTTAACGTGTTTGATTTGATCGATTCGTTTTCTGTTGCTCATCCATATTATAATTTCTTGTTTATCAAATTCTGATTAAGTATGAATCCAGCTCTTCTTCCTCCAGCTATGAGTTAATTATTAAAATTTGTATCAGTAAATCATTATTAACTAAACAAAAAAAAATGATCTTAAAATATTTGCTGGCTTTAAATAACCTACAAAAGGTTGATAAACCGTAACAAATAAATGAAGGAATGAAATAATGATTAACTGCATAGGCATCTCTTTTAGATTTATTTAAATTCTTTGGAATATAAATATTTAGAAACTACGTGGCTATCAAGTGAGGGATCACTTTATATATTGATTGTAATATAGAATTGATCCCCCACTTTATATCCGCATTGATTGAGTGTCCCAATTCGCTTCGAGGCAATGGTTAACGAGTTTATTTAGCAAGTCAGCACTATGATTTCTATTCTGACTTCAGTTCATTACTCTTGTACTCTTTTACTAGAAAATGTGGTGAGTTATTTGCAGTTACCATTTGGATAGCAAGAACTGGAAGGGAACAAACATTGCTTACAGCTACAAGGGACAGGAAGCTGTGGAGAGCAATGATCAACCAGGTCCAAAAGGAACACTGTACATATATTATTATTATTAGTAGTATTATTATTTTCCTTTTATTTCTGGTGTGTACACATTTCTTTCCGGGTCCCGCCAAGAGACCTAAGGTTATAAATTGCATCATGACGTTTTACACTGGCCAATTAAAAAAAAAAGACCTCCCACCAAAAAACCCACATATTTTACATAGGTAAAGCCAGTATCAGTCTATATTTCTGAGATGTGGTATTATGTACACTATTTACATTATTCTGACTATTGTCCTCATCTTTGTTGCCATATTTACCAAAACAGATTCAGTTTGACATTCCAACCACCTGAAGAAGGCCGGAGCGTACAACGGCCGAAACGTTGTGATAAAAATGTCCTTAAGGACACATGGCACAGTGGATAAAGGCGTTGGTTAGATCCAGTGACAAAACTCAGTCGTGAGTTCAATACCTGGTTAAGGCGGTGGAGAATTTGGAGAGGGGAATTAACAGGAGATAATTGATTAGTGACATTCATTAGACATGAACAGTCTACCCCAACGAGCGAAATAAAGGGTTCAGTTCGACATTCCAACCACCTGAAGAAGGCCTGAGCGTACAACGTTGTGATAAATATGGCAACAACGATGAAGACAATAGTCCAAATAATGTAAAGCTCTTCGTAATATGTGGGCTGTATTCTTGAGAACAATTTTTTGTGTTTCTTTAAGGCATGGGCTTCCAGGAGTTCCTTCATCGAGTCTAATGATATCTTTTCCAACCAATCCGATGGCTCCAACTACAAAAGGTATTGTTGATGTTCCTATGTGCAACATGACCGATCGCTCGAAAGCGTGCGAGCAGACAGGGCAATCCCAACGGGAAGGCGACTCCTCCCGGTCGACTCCTCCCGGTCGACTCCTCCCGGTCGACAAGGAAGTTTTGGTTATTGGCACCCACTTCTTGTGTGTGTGTTTAGAGCCAAAGTATGGTCCAATAGAAGGGTACGGTTGCGGCAATCCCACATCGATCACTGCACTTTTAATGCCTGTGGACGACGTCTGGACTTTCAACCAGCCTAAGGGCTGTTGCCAGCGGGACCTTATAGGATGCAGACCAGCACTACACCTCTCGCAGGGATCTTAAGAGACCTTAAGAGAGTCATTGTTATTATTATTATTATTTGGTTGACCTGTATATATATACGCACACACACACACACACACACACACACACACACACACACACATATATATATATATATATATATATATATATATATATATATATATTAGGTTGGTCCAAAACAATGACATAATAATGTCGTTTTAACGTATTTTTAACGTCAAAAACGATATTATTACGTGATTATTTTTGCACCAACCTAATATATATATATATATATATATATATATATATATATATATAGGCGTTCCTGATGTTTGATTGTTAATCTGTTACGTTCGAATTTATAAATATACGACTTAATAATTCCGCTAGCAAAAAATGCACACCAAGCAGTGACCTTTTGTGGATGCAATGGCTTTTCAACAATCTTCCTTGGATTTTCATCAGCCCAAATGCGACACTCACTCTGATTTCTCAAGCCATTCCTCTAACATCTCCACACCAATAAGCTTAACAAATCAGAAGACAATAAAAAAAAAACAAGAAAGTGTCACCCACCGCAACATTTTTAGCGTGTTTTTTTTTTTATGCTAAAAAAAAAAAAACACGCTAAAAATGTTCTTCGGAGATCAAAGTTTTTAGTCTTTTAATGAATTCTTTCCAAGTTGTTCAGGCAGAATCTAAAACTATGCATTTAATATACCAACGTGATTCCCTCCCACTCCCGAGTTTAAAACAAAATTGTCGAAATGGAGCAAATAAATATTTTTATTCGCATCTTACCAAGAAATAAGTTTGACACGCACGTCGCATTTGATGACAGCAGAATTTTAGTTGACGGCTGACACAGAAAGGAAGCTATAGGCACTCCGACAGAAGGTTGGAAAAGAAAGGAATGAGAAAGTGATAAGAAAGGAATAAATATCCACTGTAATTCTTCTTTCTTCATTATTGTTATGATGTTGATTTGGGGTTAGTAGAGACAAACGCCAAATAACACGTAACAATAAAAAGGGTTTTAATAGGTTGGTAAAAAGGTACAGAAATCGCCTGAGTAGTCAATAACTAGCTATAGAGAGTTCGACAGACGCCGCTTACAGTCAAAGACTGTATAACGACTCAGCTAGACTCGGAGGTCTTACCCTCTCTGACTATCTGTCTTAGTATTTATCGATCCATCCACGAGGATTGAATGTGACACAAGGCCAGTTTAATGTGGGTAACTCCGAGCCCGTAGGCTCGGCCAAAAATATAGCCTTTGAACCCGCCTAGACTGGTTCAGGGCCTGTCTAGCTCCCCGGACGAATCCTTGCTTATCGGCAAAGCTTCGCCCGGGTTCCTCTCTGCTAACGCAGAGAGTTCGACAGACGTCGCTTACAGTCAAAGACTGTATCACGACTCAGATAGACTCGGAGGTCTTACCCTCTCGGTCTATCTGTCTTCCGTCATGTCAACTGACATGCCACTATTTAAAGTCTTTGTTCACAGACGCAGACAAGTTCATCTTCAAGAGGGGTGGTAGGTTTCCGACACAACAGTTATGTGCCCTAGAGATTTCGTCTATCTCTTTCTAATGTCAATGCATGTTACACAAAAACATTAAATATCTGTGACGTGTCTTAACAGAGGAGGGATAAGATGACACCGAAATTCGAAGGCACATTGGGACAGCGAAAGAGGGTTCTCTAAAGCTAAGCAAAGTATTAAGAAACAGGAAAATTTCGTTAAACACAAAGAAAATAGACCTGAGCTGTTATGCAATATGTATCCTATTATATGGCAGGGAATGATTGACAAACTCATTGCAAATGAAGAAGAGACTTGAAACAACGGAAATGTGGCTATACAGAAGAATACTGAGAATACCATGAACTGAAAATATAAGCAATGACGAAATTTTAGAGGAGATGGAAACAAAAATTACGCTTATACTTAACATTACATAGAGACCGTTGAAATTTCTAGGGTACATAATGAGGAAAGAAGACTTGGAAAATTTAACACCCTTTTAATTTTGAAATAGTAACCGCCTCTTCTAATATAACAGCTACTTCTCTCGCACTTTCCGACAGTGGAACACTGTTCCTCTTACTTGCTTCCCTGATAACTATAATCGTCAAATCATTAAATGTAATGTCAATTGACATTTTCTGATACCTGACCCCCATTCTTATTTTTAACCTTTCCTCAATCTCCCCTATACCCAGTTTTTGTTCTCTTGCTTTCCCTCTCTTTAACACTTTGCCTTGCTTGGTGTTATGGGGCCTTACCCATAATAACATAATGGACTATTCCATACGTAATAAATACTGCGCCTCAAGAGGAAGCAGGGTGTTCAGTCCGAAGCCGGGCGACTGGCTGATCGGCTGATCGGTTGAACTCTCATCCTTTGGGCGGGGAGGAACCCGAACAAGGCTACGCCGAAGGGCGGAGTCGCTTTCGGGGAGGTAAACCGACCCTGAACCCGTTTATACGGGTTCAAAGGGCATATTTTTGGCCTAGCCCACGGGCTCGGAGATCCCACGTTAAACCGGCCTTGTGCCACATGATGTCCTCGTGGGGGGGTGACTAAATACTGTTCAGTCTGGAGTGAAGTCCGTCAGGAGTCTGTAAGTCAGAGCGAGCGAGTCAGTCAGTCGAGTCAGAGGCAGTCCGGAACAGAGTCGCGTTCAGACAATTACTACTAAACCTGATTGTTCGTACTAACACTTTCTACTTCTCTGTTTGTAATATATCTGTGTTATTCCATATCCGTGTTCGAGTTCTTCTTTATTGGTTCTACCTTGGACTATCAACGTGGTACAAGGACCCGGACCATAACACTATGGGTGATATGTTAAAGTTAGCCAGACAACAAAACTCTTGATTGATATGTGTGGCGCACAGTTGAACGAGAGACCAAGAAAACTTCTTGGAACTGAAGGCAAAGATTATGGTAACATTGACTTACTTAAACAAGGCGACAATCCAGAAGAGATGCAAAAGATTCTGAAGTCGTCTGGAGGCCGCAGTTGAAGACGAAGACGATTTTATTAAATGAATTTCCTCTTTATAAATATTTTTGTGTAATTTTGGTAAACATATCTGTTGAAATGAGATGTCGGGGATATTTTCATTTTTGAGTCATTTAGACGATAATTTATACATCGTACAATGTATATTTGGGCAGCAAATTTGAATTAAACTTCTTTCATTAGAGACTACAGACATATATATATATATATATATATATATATATATATATATATATATATATATATATATGTATGTATGTGTGTGTGTGTGTGTGCGCGCGTGTAAATATGCCCAGATAGAATGTATCTATAAAAGAGACAAAATGAATAAAAAGTGACAAAGAAAAACTATACTTAGCCAACGCGTTTAGTCCTCTGGGAGACGTTTTCATGGCTTTGAGAACGAAACGCGTCAGTTAAGTATATTTTTTCCTTTGGTCTCTTTGTACATATATATATATATATATATATATATATATATATATATATATATATATATATATGTACTTAAAATAAAATATTATGAAAATATATTTATAGCAACATTATGAACTATTAATACACCTTTAAAATCTGCATTACATCATCATTTTTCTACAGATTTACTATTCATGGATCTAACTTATGTCTTCTGAATACATATAACTCAATATATATACAAAATTCGCACGAGATGTAATTTAAGGAAAAAAAATTTCAAAACATCTTGCAGCGTCTCATTAACTTTTATACACTTTAGTATCCAGAATATTTTCTTACACTTATTCAGATATTATCTGTTACTTCATTACACGTGACACGTATCTAACCAGTAAGAGATTGCCAAACACAACGTACCATTGATCTGCGTTTCCTTGCTTCTCATCATTTTTATCTTGATCTCTGGCGAAACTTTAATAAAGGGAAATATGTTAGATCGTGATCTGTTTCGTACTTGTTATTTATCCTATCCTCTTGTCGGATTCCTATCCATACTCTCTCTCTCTTTCTCTCTCTCTCTCTCTCTCTCTCTCTATATATATATATATATATATATATATATATATATATATGTGTGTGTGTGTGTGTGTGTGTGTGTGTGTGTGTGATAAATAAAAAGAAAGAACAATAAGATATATAATCCGGTGTTCTTATAGATATTTTTATTTTTACAAGATAGTGCTCAATGTAAATTTACAGAGCATTAATATTATAAATTGATTTATTTAAAATATGTTTTTTTTCGCTACACAGTTCTAACCATGTAAATTCGCTTGAGGATGAAATGGAACTAATGTCTTTAATTTAATTACAAAATTAAATTCGTAGCTTTTAGCTTCCATTTTTGAAACATAGTTAGAACTGTGTAGCGAAAAAACATATTTTAAATAAATCAATTTAAATATATATATATATATATATATATATATATATATATATATATATATATATATATAATTTTTTTATAAAAAAAAAATCATAACATAAGTATGTTATAAAATCACTACAAAAATAGCCATTTTGTTTCAATACACTCTGTGTCTTATCAAGTGATGATGTTGAAAATAAAATAAATGGTTTTAAAAGTTTCAGATTAATTAACAATCCTACACTAGGGGGAAACATTGTTACAAAAGCTAGAATAACCAATCAAAAACCAAGTATAGAAAGATTCTAAAGCTTGACAACGAAATCATGTTATAATATCTATTCAGATCTTTAAAATACGTGTAATATTAAAAATAATTTATACTAACCAATAATTATAAAATTATATGATAAAATTCAATATTAAAATTAAAAACTGGCAATTTTAAAATCCAAATTTAATCACTATTAAGTTTAAAAATTACAAAATTATTGAGAAAAGAAAAAATATATATGTTTATTCAATTCATTGAAATTACGTTATATATGTATGTATTTATGCATGATAAGATTGTGATAGGTTGTAAGATAGATAATAAAGCGACTAAGGTAAATATACATGATGAAAAACAAACGCACACACATATACATATTTATCTAACAATCTCTCTCTCTCATGTATATTTCATGTATAGATAGATAGATAGATAGATAGATAGATAGATAGATAGATAGATCATGTATTGTATTGCTTTGGAGGAAAATTAAGTAAAGAACAGCGATAAATAGACGAAAGAAAACTGAGAGAAAGCTTGCAGAAAATGGTGGATGTCTGAAAAGTGAACTAGTTTGTCACTGCGGCAAAACTTCAAAGCATCACCTTAAATTCAATTTCTACTTTCACTTTCATTTTCACTGATGCGTTGTAAAAAGTCTCAGGGACACAAATAAAAAAGCAACTGCGAGGACTGAGTAGGAGAAAGAGAGACAAAAGGAAACAGATATCGTATAAGAATAGACAGAAAATACCAGAAAGAATTAGGTTAAAAAAAGAAAAGATGGCGAATGAGTTTAATGTACGTGAATCGGAAAGCACTCTCACTGCTTCGGAATAAAGAAAATGTGAGAGAAAATTAGACATTGGTGAAATGTGTCTTTACAAGAATTCGAAATTTTACAAAATTATTAGCTTCAAACTTCACACTGATGCACCCATAAATAAAGAATATATATATATATATATATATATATATATATATATGATATATGTATATATATATATATATATATATATATATATATATATATATATATATATATATATATATATATATATATATATATATATATATATATATATATATATATCGTGGCCTGACGATTGCGTATAGCATGAAACAGACTGTCACCTGTAAGTGTTGACTTCTATGTTCACTTTTTATATTTACACACGCTCTATCTCTGATAGTGAGCACTTTATCCCATAAATATAGCACACCTTAAGACTATATTTCTTCATATATATATATATATATATATATATATGTGTGTGTGTGTGTGTGTGTGTGTGTGTGTGTGTGTGTGTGTGTGTGTGTGTGTGTGTAAAGGGAAGAGATTATAGTTGTTCCGGCGAGAGAAATCTGTATATATTAAAAAGAATGGAGAAACCGCAAATGTTTTTGGTTGTAATGTGGATTTAAAAAAAAAAAAAAAATGCTTTATTTTCCATAATATTGCTACACGGGTTTCCGGTTTCGCGATTTTCATCAGGCAAAGAATGGATATTTCCACATATTATTTCATTATAATTCATTTTTATTATGTTTTTCGGTGTTTAACATTCTCGATATGAAACCTACTCCTTTTTCGCGTGTTAGTGACACAAATGTCTTCCTTGAACTGGCAATGAAAAAATTCTTTAGCGTGAAGGGTAATAAAACAATACAAAATTCCGTATAATAAGACAGTATGTATGCATGGAGAGGGAATATATGTATATATACGCATGCTGACGGGAACACATACAATACAAAAAAAAAATGGGAATAGAACACACACGGGTCATTAAATGGTAAAATACAGATATCTTTCCTCAACCTTTCTCGGACCAATCTTAATTGTTTCTAATCAGACATATTTTACATCAATAAAACACTTCGTAAGTGTGGAGTGTATTTGTTTCTTTAAGGCTTGAGTAATCCCTTCAATGAGTCTATTGGAATATTTTCGAATCAATCCGAGGGCTCCAACTACAAACGGAATCATGCGTCACATTTTTAATATTTCAGTCTGAAGGTCCTTGTACTTTGGTAGTTTTTTAAAGATCTTCAGAGATATATTAGAGTCTGCAGGGATTTCTGTATAAATAATAAGGCATATTTGAACTTTACGATGTCTGGGCGATTAGCTTTCTTTGTTCTGCATTGTTGAGTCCTATAAATTTTTACAGGTCCTTATTATTATTATTATTGATTTTTGTTGTAATGCAAGGTCCCACTCCCCCTATCACCTATTGTGGACTGACTATATCAGTAGCTATATATAGTGAGCACAGTATATATTTGAGGGCTTGTTTCGGCAATTAGTTGGAGATTCATCTCCAGCTGAGCTGGTCGAACTCTGCCTTCGGGCAGAGAGGAACCCAGACGAGGCTATGCCGAAGGGCAGAGTCTCGTCTGGGTCGATAGACAGCTACCCGACCCCGTTTTTACGGGGTCTACGGGGAATTTTTGCCCAAGCCTACGGGCTCGGATACCCCGCGTTAATCTTGGCCTTGTGCCACATCTGACAGGGTAGGTCGGTCGGCAAATATCCTTGCTTCGGCAATTAGTTGGAGATACGTCTCCAGCTGTGCTGGTCGAACTCTCTGCCTTCCGACAGAGAGGAACCCAGGCGAAGCTATGCCGAAGGGCAGAACCTCGTCTGGGGTGGTAGACAGCTATACGACAAGTGTACACGGGGTCTACGGGGAATTTTTGAAAGAGCCTACGAACTCGGTTTTGCCCCGAATTAAAAAGGCCTTGTGGCAAATCCTGCCTCGCGGGATGTAACCATGCTTCGGGAATTAGTCCAGAGTTGGAGATTCGTCTCCAGCTGTGCTGGTCGAACTCTCTGCGTCCGGACGAGGCTATGTCGAAAGGCAGAGTCTCGTTTCGGGAAACAGCTACCCGACCCGTTATATACGGGGAATTTTTCAGCCTACGAGCTCGGATACCCTACATTAAATTCGACATCGTGCGACATCTGACCGCGTGGGGCGATTGGTAGATATCCTTGCTTCGGGAATTAATAGCCAGTCTATCAGTAGTTTTTTATAATAAACTCTCTTTTTTTTTCTCTATGACCAGGTTGCTGTTCCTTTCACTCGAGTACCACCTTTGATCTGTTTTTAACTTCTTTTAAGGATACAATAGTTTTATCTCACTTTCCCAGATATCCAGACAAGAATCTGTTCCACAGATTAAAGATACATGGGAGGAAGCTTTTGGAATGGAACGTCCTTCTAATCAAAGGAATAGAAAATACATGGTTAATGGAGGTGATTCAACCCCGTGGACATAGCAAGTCACATCTTGACTGTAAATTTATGAACTCGTGGCATTACAACATGAAGCTTGTCTAAACATTTGTCATAGAAATCGCGTCAGATTTGTGTCATTGCGTCTGTGGGATAGGGACATTAGTCAGCGGGTAATATGTCAGCCACCACCTTTGCACCCGTAACTCTCAAGGCTGAAAATTCTGGATTGAGTAGCCTCTGAGTTTTAAATCCTCCCATTTTCTTATTATGGCTCCTAGAAATTCGCACTGTAATTTAAGAGTGTAAACGCCCATGTTTCCCGTATTTAACCCATAGCTGTGGGAAATAAATGTTAATATGAACGCAACAGACTTGGCCGCAACTTGAACTCGGGCCACCAATTCTATGTTTCAGCCAATAACAATTACACTACCCGCACATCCTATACTTTTAGTTCATATATTTATATATACAAAATTTTAGATATAGATAATAATATATCTGTAAAAGGAAGAATATGTCAAAAGGAAAACTTATCTTAGCCGCTGCGGTTCGTCCTTTGACAGACTTTATCATGGAAAATCCAAGGATTTTATTTTGCAACAAGTATTTATAAAAATAAGTAAAAATGTCGTTAATTTTACAAAATTAAAAAAAAACACAATTGTTTATTAGACAGTAACCGCAAGTTCTATGCTAACAGTTTCTTCAATCGCACTTCTCGCTTGTGGAACTCTATCCCTTTTTCATGCTCCCCTGTCAACTTTGATCTTAAAAAATCTAAATGTAATCTCAATCGTTATCTTCTGTTTTCTTAATTCCAGTTATTTTATTGTTCTGTTTCATTAATAGTAGTTTTTTTTTTCATATTCTCCTAGACTCAGTAACCTCTTAGTGGCTTTATTGCCTTGCTTGGAGTGAACTGACTAAAAAAAAAAAAAAAAAACAGTTTCTTCTATTTTCTTGCTTGTGGACCTCTGTCCCAGCTTCTTGCTTTCAATCAACTTTGACCTTTAAAGATTTGAATGCAATGTCAATCGTAATCTACTGTCTTTTTGATTCCTCTTTCTCTTCTTGATAATAGTTTTTCTCATATTCTCCAAGACTCAGTAACCTCTTGTATCTTAGTGGCTTTATTGCCTTGCTTATGTGAACCGAGTTAAAAAAATTCTTCTATCGCACTTCTCGCTTGTGGAACTTTCTCCCCTTTTCATGCTCTCCAGTCAACTTTGATCTGAAAAAAAATTTAAATGTAATCTCAACCATTATATTCTGTCTTCTTGATTCTTGTTCTTTTATTGTCGTTTCTCTTTAATAGTAGTTTTTCTCATAATCTCTAAGACTCAGTAACCTCTTGTATCTTAGTGGCTTTATTGCCTTGCTTGGAGTGAACTGACTAAAAAAAATAAATAAATAAAAAAACAGTCTCTTCTATCGCTCTCCTAGCTTCTTGCTTTCAGTCAACATTGATATGAAAATTTTTTTAATGCAATGTCAATCGTTATCTACTGTTTTCCTGATTACTCTTCTTTTATTGTTTCCTCTTAATAATTTTTTCATATTCTGTAACACTCAATAACTTCTTGCGTCTTAGTGGCTTTATTGCCTTGCTTTTGGTGAAATGATCAAAAAAATAAAATAGAAATTTAAATAAGTCACGTAGCGTCCTCCACAAATTGCCCAGACTTTTCACTTAGCCTGACGAATATTTATCAGCGTTTTTCCATTGAGAACATAAATATAATAACATGACATACGAATTTTTTTTCGTTTTATTATTTACGTTTTATATATATATATATATATATATATATATATATATATATATATATATATATATATATGTGTGTGTGTACTTAAACATATGTCATTCATTACAGCGTTAATAGGTTAGGGTTGGGGTTAGGATTAAACAAGGAATATTTTTTTAATTCAGTTTGTAATTAACATATTTTATTTACATACAAACGAACATATGTTTGGATTCATTGACGGGAAGTAATGAGCAAACATTTGAGATAGTATACCAATGTGTCTACTTTGTGGTGTTATGTATATTGGCTCAGGTTGAGAAATCGCAGAGCCGTGTTCGAATCCCAGTCGGTTTCGTTACATCCACTTACGTGCAGATACCCCCTGGGAAAGGCTTGTATTCATCTCCCACCCCAGACTCGATTCCATAGCCTTGGTTGATAATCAGTCTACCGCAGAAAGAAACGGTAACTGACTGTAGGAAGATCTGCCTCGTCAGTCAGGAATCGAAAAAGACAGTATTAGGGAGAGAGAGGTAGAGAGAGAGAGAGAGAAGAAGAAGAAGAAGAAGAAGAAGAAGAAGAAGAAATTGAGAGATTAGTTAGTGAGAAGAGAGAAATCAGTTGTAAAGAGAACTAATTGATTAGAGATAAGGAGAACAGATACAACACCTTAATCCCAGTCCGATGATCAAGGAGTCAAAGAAAAGCGTAAGTCAAGTAGCACTGTTTGCTATAAATAACAAATGTTTCCGCACAAGGAAAATGCTAATAATGTTATTAGTATTAGAGATTGTTTGGATAGCTGGACAGAATGGGTACTATAGCCTTTGTTGGCAACCAGCCTACCGCAGAAAGAAACCTACTGCGGGAAAATCTTCCGTCTCGTTAGTCATGAATCGAAAAAGACATGGTATCACGTAACTGACTGAGTATATCAAAGTATGACAGAATGTATAGTTGTTAAATCCTACAAAAGGAAAGCGAAATGAAATGGCCAAACCTCAATTGCAAGAAGACCGAATTTATGGTCGTTAGCAAAAGATACATCCCGACATGCAAATTACAAATTGGGGATATCAAACTCAAACAAGTACAGCAATTTAAATATCTGGGAATATTTGTAACTGTGGATGGAATGTGCGACGGAGAAATATGCCTTCCAAAATCTAAGTAAAATATTAAGAAATACGAAAAATTTAATCCATAATCTGACAGAAAAAAAAAGTTTTCCTGAGAATGACATCAACCTAACATGTGATGAAGTTCTGAATTCAATGGCAAGGAAAAGGACACTTTTACTTAACATCAGGAACAGATTTGAAATTTCTGGGATTCATAATGAGGAAAGAAGTCTTTGAAAATTTGTTACTCACAGGACAGATTATATGTAGTTTTCTTGTTTCCTAATTCTTTGCTTCACTTTCGGAAGGCAAATTTCGCTATTTCAATGTGCCTTCGCATTTTGGTGTTACATCTTCTAAATCACTTCCTAGGTTTTAAAATCTTTATACTTGTTTGATTTTGGTATCACACTAGACGGCGTCTGAGTGTATTTCATTTGGCAGCTGATATCTCCACTGACTTTTTCCCCGGTGGTTCAATGAGGCAAGAACTGGCTTGTAAAGTTCAATACGTCCAAAACCAAACTAGAAAACTTCCACGATCCTAACATAATGGATAGTTGTTCTCTCAAGATGATTACTCAGCTTGAATGTCTATAGGGAATCAAGCTCTATCCAAACCTCGAGTGGAACACATATATACGATCTGTTCACTCATATTGCGACAGTTGTTTTTGCGCCTTGTATATGGTGAAACTTAATATATATAAAATGAATGTTTGTTGTACTTTTGCTGGTCGGGCCGTGTTTTTCCCACTCCTGCTGTAGAGCGAAAGGGATGAGATTAGCAGAACGTGAGAAACACGTAAGAGAGGCATAAACCTATATTAACAGAATTAAGTAGATTTTGAAACCAAAGGTGTTTGAAGTACGAAAAACGTGTTTGAAGTACGGGCAACTATTTTGATGATTTCGTGTCTACCCCGCCCATTTCCAATGACCCAGATTCGTTGTTTGTGCGAACTGGCAGGCTGGCAGAAAGAAGGAAGTACAAGTGTCCGCACTAGGGAATGGCAACGAGAAAACGCTTGTTGGACCGGAAGAACAACAAAAGAAACGCATGCGCACACGCATTGAGAGAGTAAGAGGCAGTGAAACTAGCGAGCAAGGAAGAAAATCCTCCGAAGAAGTTTCGAGATTAGTCAGTGAGAAGTGAGAAATTAGAGGGGTAAAGAGAATTGGGAAGAGAGAGAGAGAGAGAGTGAGAGAGAGAGAGAGAGAGAGAATAATAATAATAAGAAGAAGAAGAAGAAGAAGAAGGAGAAGAAGAAAAAGGAAAAAGTTGAGAGATTAGTCAGTGAGAGAAATCAGAGGGGTAAAGAGAATTAGAGAGAGAGAAAGAAGAAGAAGAAGAAGAAGAAGAAGAAGAAGAAGAAGAAGAAGAAGTTAAGAGATTATTCAGAGAGAAGAGAGAAGTCAGAGGGGTAAAGAGAATTAGGGAGAGAGAGAGAGAGAAGAAGAAGAAGAAGAAGAAGAAGAAGAAGAAGAAGTTAAGAGATTATTCAGAGAGAAGAGAGAAGTCAGAGGGTAAAAAGAGATAGGGGAGAGAGAGAGAAGAAGAAGAAGAAGAAGAAGAAGAAGAAGAAGAAGAAGAAATTGAGAGATTAGTCAGTGAGAAGAGAGAAATCAGTGGTAAAGAGAATTGGGAAAAGAGAGAGAGAGAAGAAGTTGAGAGATTAGAAAAAAGAGTGTGTATACGTATATATTTTATAATGGGTACAAATTTATGTAAATAAAAAATAGTTACGATGAAAAACGACAGATCTTTTAAAACGAAACAACATAAAATACAACAAAAAATTATCGCTATTTATACTATTGTTCGTTTAATATAAGGCCCAAGAGCCACACAAGTTAGAGAGATACGGAATATACTTATTTCATTGGCGTAAAAGGCGGATATGAGAAATGAATATCAGGAGGATATGCAGGATAAATAACGTCTGGCACTAGAATGAAGATGTTAAGATGGGGAAAGCATCCTCTCGGGAGTCTGTTCCACGAACAGCTCTGACGAAGACGCTTTCTGAGTGGAACTACTTTCTTATGTG
The DNA here is from genome assembly GCA_903632075.3 of Acanthosepion pharaonis. Lineage (NCBI taxonomy): Eukaryota > Metazoa > Mollusca > Cephalopoda > Sepiida > Sepiidae > Acanthosepion > Acanthosepion pharaonis. Next base: position 1,591,986 of record CAHIKZ030003120.1, read on the forward strand.
GATGCGTTTGAATTGAGTGGAATGTCGGGCTGTAAATATGAAGGTCTGAACTGGTGAATATAAGGTATGTAGTGCGTCATGACAATAGAGATAGAATAACGAAAGGGGAGTAAAATTGTGTCGTCCGCATAAGTACCTAGTTAGGAATTACTTTTTCTACTGATTTGATCACATTTTCCACAAACTTGAAATGGAAGCGATAAGATTGAATCAATAGCTGCATCTACTGCAAGGAAAGTTGGGTCACTGTGCCGTGCAAAAACATCGTCTCGTCAGATTACATCTTGCACATTTACAAAACTACCATCCATCCATGCGTTAAATACTGTTGCCATATCCGATCTGGTGTTCCTGCTATGCATCTAGAGGTTCTTAATAAAATCCAAAAAAAAGGATCTCTAATGCAATCGATCCTGAGTTGGCATCTCGACATCAGTCACTTTCTCACCGGCGTGACGTGGCTTCCCTCTCTCTTTTCTTCGAATAATTGAATAGCAACTATTTTGAAAAGCTTTTTTCTCTGGTGTCCCGTACATGAATTTAAGCCTGCTACTAGATTGGCATTTAGGTCCCACTTTTTACTGTTGAAATAACTAAATACAACCGCCACTTCGACTTCAACAGTTTTCTCGCACTTCCTGTCTGTGAAACTCCCTCCCGTTTAGGCGTTTCCCTGATAACTACAAGCTTCAAAAATTTACATGCAACATCTATCGCCATCTTCTGTCCCGCTGAATCCGGTCCATCTTCTGGCTTTTCCTCAAACCTCCCTATTCGCAGTCTTCTCTTTCACTTTCACTCCCTGTGAACCCCTGCGTACCAGTGGAATTTCCACCTTGTCACTAAGACGTATATAGCTACTTGGAGTGTCAGAGATATTTAGAAATCTTTCAAACGAACCGAAAACCCAATCCACAACAGAAAAAAAAAGGAATAAACATATACCCCCGTTCAAAAGAACAGGACGGGTGTGAATTGGACAATAGGCGAATATATATACTTCTATTGAGAAGAAAAAAGCAAATCAAATTTCAAAGTTTAGGTGAATACATTAGAAGACATTTGAAGAAACCAGCAGCCCAATCATAAACAGAAAACAAGCGATAAACCTCTACTTCCGTTCAAAATACCGAGGAGGAATGTGAACCGGACGATAGGCAAACCTATTGGAGAAAAAAACTAAATAAATAGTAATAATTATTTACATTATTCGGACTATTGTCCTCATCTTTGTCGCCATATTTATTACAACGTTTCGGCCCTTCAGTTCTGTCTATATTTCTGAGATGAGGTAATATGTACACTATTTACATTATTCGGACTATTGTCCTCATCTTTGTCGCCATATTTATTACAACGTTTCGGCCCTTCAGTTCTGTCTATATTTCTGAGATGAGGTAATATGTACACTATTTACATTATTCGGACTATTGTCCTCATCTTTGTCGCCATATTTATTACAACGTTTCGGCCCTTCAGTTCTGTCTATATTTCTGAGATGAGGTAATATGTACACTATTTACATTATTCGGACTATTGTCCTCATCTTTGTCGCCATATTTATTACAACGTTTCGGCCCTTCAGTTCTGTCTACATTTCTGAGATGAGGTAATATGTACACTATTTACATTATTCGGACTATTGTCCTCATCTTTGTCGCCATATTTATTACAACGTTTCGGCCCTTCAGTTCTGTCTATATTTCTGAGATGAGGTAATATGTACACTATTTACATTATTCGGACTATTGTCCTCATCTTTGTCGCCATATTTATTACAACGTTTCGGCCATTGTACGCTCCGGCCTTCTTCAGATGGTTGGAATGTCGAACTGAACCCTTTACTTCGCTCACTGGGGTAGACTGTTCTAGTTCCACGTGCCATGTCTAATGGATGTCAGTTATTAATTTTCCCTCTGAAAGTTATCCACTGCCTTAACCGGGTATTGAACTCACACTCTTTGGCTCCTGTCACTGGATCCAACCAACACCTTTATTCACTGTGCCATGTGTCAGGGAAATTATAAGTGTAAATAGTTACAATAGCTTATCTCTGAGATGAGGTATTATGTACACTATTTACATTATTCGGACTATTGTCCTCATTTTTGTCGTCATATTTATTACAACGACCTGTCACTGGATCTAACCAACGCCTTTTTCCACTGTGCCACGTGTCCAAAGAGTGTGAGTTCAATACCTGGTTAAGACAGTAGAGAACTTGGAGAGGGGAATTAACAGGAGATAACTGACATCCATCAAACATGGCACGTGGAACTAGAACAGTCTACCCCAGTGAGCGAAATAAAGGGTTCAGTTCGACATTCCAACTAACTGAAGAAGGCCGGAGCGTACAACGGTCGAAACGTTGTGATAAATATGGCGACAAAGAGATGGGAGCAATAGTCCGAATAATGTAAATAATGTACATAATACCTCATCTCAGAAATATATACAGATACCAAATAGTAATAAGTATAGTGTTGAAATATACTGCATTTAAAGATTAATGTTGGTTGGAAAGCCTTTAACTGGAAGAAAAAATAAACTGCTAGTATAGAATTTACGGTTATATTTAATTATCTCATCTGTAAAATCCCCGAGACCTCATCGCCAATCTAGGATTGCGTTTAAATTCAAAGAATCTAGACACCATTACAAAGAGTTCAGCCGAACAATTACCATGAAAGTATTTATAGAAAAGGCAGAGGGAGGCCACCTTACTGGATTTCGCATAAGGTTGTGTTTGCCGAAATACGCCGGCAGAATTATATGGCCATGTGCCACACTTTTTTATGCACATTTACACTATTCACTGCTCGGTGGACAGTTATACAGACGCGTGCGCATGTGCAAAGTCAGCCATATTAAATCGCTCAAATACAGCCGTTTTTAGACGCTCACATGCCGAACGGCATGAACGCACACGCAAAATTAATCATGTTGTTTGGCTGGTCCCAAATACTGGTTAATTAAACGAATAATTTGGCCGTAATTAGGAAATTAATTTCCGGATAATAGGTCGGCATAGTCACCACAAGCGACCAAAAAGAAAAAAGCACCACTGCCATCCACCCACAAAACTGAATATCCATGAAAATGAAAAAAAAAAAAATGAAAATTAATTATCTTGGAACAAAGTTACAAAGGATGGTAAAAATTATGTTAAAAAAAAAGGTTACTCGGCCGAAATTATTTTCGAACAATTATTTCAATATTTCCGATTCTGATGTGGTTCGAACTTTTAACCGATAAAAAGAGAAGGAAAAAGCAACGTCGAAAGCTATAGAAGAAAATATAATTTTGTAAATTCTTTTGAATGTTCCATATATAAATCTCTCTCTCTCTCTCTCTCTCTCTATATATATATATATATATATATATATATATATATATATATATATATGTGTGTGTGTGTGTGTGTGTGTGTGTGTGTAGTATACAAAACTAAGACCAGATAGAGTAAAAATCCACATAACAAAAATGACCCACCAAACTCACCCTCTGACCTATATTCTATTTTCGCGTAGGTAAGTCTTTTAATTGGTTAATTTACACATAGCCACAAGTATATTTTTAATTCTGACTGTATGCAACTCCACATTAACTTCCGAAAATATGTAACAATTTGTTTTTAAATGTCCCTAATAAATCATTTTTATCATAAGTTATCTACCATCGCCCGAAGAAGTACAATCCTAGTATTGAAACATGTAAAAATGTAAAATGATTTATTATAATCTATTATAATAAAATATAATAATTATTTACACACACACACACACACACATATATATATATATATATATATATATAATATAATTTACAACATATATATATATATATATATATATATATATATATATATATATATATATATATATATATATATATATAGTTAAATTCCCAGATGAATTCTGTGGACAAGACAGATTGCTATCAAATGACAATTGTAAAAAATCTTAGATTTTGCCGATGCGGTTCGTCTTCCGACTTTTTCAAGGCAAAAATGAAATCGAAATGTTTTTGTTGTTATAGTTACATTAAAAATACAAAGATAGACGCTTGTGTCTAAGCCTTTTTTTCTGATTAAGCGCGTCGGCAAATCTAAGATTTTTTTCCAATTGTCGTTTGATACCAATCTGTCTTGCCCACAGAAATGATTTGGGAATTTAACTATATTGTCGACATGGAAATAAAAAAAAAAAAGAAAATAATAATCCCTTACTATAAAGATAACTTACATTAACCAGAAAAAAGGCTTAGACACAAGCGTCTATCTTTTTAAATTTCGATTTTTAATGTAACTATAACAACAAAAACATTTCGATTTCATTTTTGCCTTGAAAAAGTCGGAAGACAAAACGCGTCAGCAAAATCTAAGATTTTTTCCAATTGTCATTTGATACCATATATATATATATATATATATATATATATATATATATATATATATATATTTATTACCAATTTGTGACTGGTAGGGATAATTCCAAGTAGAATGTTAATGCTGGGAGAGCGCAATGTAAACTACAGAGCATTATAATAATAACAGTAATCAAAAAGAAAACCTTAAAAAATTATTTCGGTTATAATTTATTTCATGAATATCTATATATTCATCTCTTCAGACCGAAATCTTAAAGGAAATGGAGACAATTACCCGGACTTATAAACTATAACCGAAATGAAACTTTAAGTTTTCCTTCTTGATTATTATCACACACACACACACACACACACACACACACACACACACACACACATATATATATATATATATATATATATATTATTCAAACGAAAGTTATCAACCGAAAACTTTTTACATTTTTTCATACATTTTTTTTCAACAATATCGCTTTTGAGAGATAAAAAAATATATCGTTATCTCATTTATATATATATATATATATATATATATATATGTGTGTGTGTGTGTGTGTGTGTGTGTGTGTGTGTGTGTGTGTGAGTGTGTGTGTGTGTGTGTGTGTGTGTGTGTGTGTGTGTGTGTGTGTGCAGATATGTATAAAAATAGGAAAGAACACGTTAGGTATATAATCCGGATTTCTTTTATTTTTTAAAAAACAGTGCTCCATACAGAAGTAATTTTAATAATTATATTGAGGTTTTCGGCTCTCGTTTTTGAAACCTGAGAACTCTTATGTAACGAAGGCATCATATTTTTTTTAAATTATTATAATATATATATATATATATATATATATATAACATGAAGTGGATTACATTTTCTGTTTATACGTCATTTTTATGGATACAACTTATTTGAGTAAATACACTGTAAATTATTTAGTTAGAATAATATTATGCTTTGTTTAGAACCATTATTTTTAATAAGAGTAGGAAACGCTGGCCATGAGGAAATTGGAGAGGTATAATTTATAGGGTTTGATTAGCAAACAAGGAGTGCGTATTATGCGTGAGTAGAAGCATTTTCCCACAATTTTAGGGGTGCATATTATAGATAAAGGCGTATTATACATGGCAAATTACGGTACTTTGCAATGCTTGAGTCTTTACGGCAGCGGTTTTACAGTTTGAGCGATAGTTGTCAATGATTGCATTTTTTTGACGATAAAATACATTCGACAGCAAGGCCTCTGATCAGGAGACTGGAGGTTTTGAGGCGCGTGGAATCCTGTCTTAACTGCTGTTGTTCTCACCCGAGATGGTAGCACCTTTGAGTCTCAGCTATGGACAAATACTGACCCCACAACATAGTACTATGAAAGTATAAAAATACATTTTTATAGTAAAAATACCAGCAATATATTTTATATAAAGATTCCTACAATATATTTTTAAAGCAAAACAATATATTTTATCTGTAGTTCAAAGCGTACAATTGCGTTCAAAATATATACAGTAGAAGCCATAATATTGTGTTCAAATATTTAGATTTCGGTATTAAATGACCCATAATGGTGTTGATATGTCAGTAAACAAAATCAGCCAAACAACCAATATAAGGTCTCTTTCATGACATTAATCCATATAATATCCCACAATTTCTTAAAGAAATCAAACTGTATTCCAAAATATAACTTCAACAAAACTACCATATATAACACATATCACCGCCTCAAGTAATTATATCCACACAAATATATATATGCACAAAAGCTGAGTATCATCTACCATGTATTCAAATGTGAAAGCAGAATAACATAAATCATATTGTTATTACGTCAAAGCTTCTAAGAAAATTAAAATTTCTGTATTAAATGCCTGGGATGGTGTTGATATGCCGTTAAACAAATCAACCAACCAACTATATTCTTTAGTTGACTTGAATGATTGCCCTTTCCTTATTTACAAATTTGCTTATATATATATATATATATATATATATATATATATATATATATATTATGCCGTATTACATTAGAACATACACGTACCCACTACAAACTGTACATCTTGTTTCAACGTTAATAAACAAAAATTTAACGTTTCATCAGGTGAGAATTTGTTTAAAATTGAAACAAAATGTACAGTTTTGTAGTCAGTATGTGCATGTTCTAATGCAGTGGTTTTCAACCAGGGTTCTGCGGAACCCTAGCGTTCCGCCAGTAATGCCCAGGGGTTCCGCAAGAAGTAACACAAGTACTATGATTGACAGGAATTTTTAATTTTTGCAGATATGCGTGGAAGATGAACTTGGTGTGTGTCTGTCAAAAACACGACCCAATGTTAAAGATTGAAACATCAGGTTCTAGTTTCTCATTGAATTTTTAATGAAAATAAATGTAATCCATTTAAACTGAAGTTTTTAATACATGTGTAATAACCGTAGAAGCAAGATTAAAATTGCATATGGACGTATACAATATTTTTACAGTTTGTCTTTGTATTTTTTTGTAAATAATTCTGAAGATGAGTATTTTTATTTTATTTTAATAATTGAAAAGTTTTTTTGCCTAAGACAATTAATTTATTGCAGGGCTTCCTTGAGCCACAGGAATGTTTCCTTGTGGTTCCGCTCCAGCAAAAAGATTGAAAACCACTGTTCTCATGTAACACTGCATAATAAATAAATATTTTTTAAGCATTACGCCCCGAGCAAGGCGTGAAGCCACTAGGATGCAGGGGGGTTGCAGAAGATTTGGAGCGAGAGCAGATACGAGTGATAGAAGAAAGGATGAGGAGAAGGATAGTGGGTAGATCAAGGTAACTGGAGGTGTCGATTGACATTACATTTGAATAGTTGGAGATTATAGCTCTCAGTGAAACAGTAATTGGGAAGGGTGTTCCACAGGCGAGAGGTGCGAAGTATGAAGCTATTGGAGTAGAAGAGACGGCTATATTTAAAAGTTTCTACAGTGTAAGGGTGGGAGCGGGATGCCAGCTTTGTAGGGCGCTTGAATTCATGGAGTCTGGGAACCAGTGAAAGCAGCTCATCAGAGCAATTACCATGAAAGTATTTGTAGAAAAGACAGAGAGAGGCGACGGCACGTCTGTGAGAGAGTGACTGTAGACGAGATGACAGATCAGGGCCAATTATAGTACATATCCGTCTTTGGATTTTGTCAAGAACTCCGAGGTAAACAGAAGGTGCCCCAGACCATATATAGCAGCAATACTCCATGCAAGGGCGAATGGTTGATTTGTATATTTGAAGTATCGATTCCGTGGAGAAGAATTTCCTGACGCGGCACAGAGAGCCAACTTTCCTCGCGGTGGAAGAAGCAATTGACTCAATGTATTTGTTCCATCTCAGGTCAGCAGTCAACGTGAGACCGAGCAGACGCAGGGAGTTGCTCTCTCAAGAAGTTGACTATCAGACATTCTAATGGGGAGCAGGGAAGGATCTCTATGGTGATTAATAGAGAGTAGTTTAGTTTTTGAGGCGTTAAAGTTGATATATATATATATATATATATATATATATATATATATATATATATATATATATATATATATTTATCCAAGTATATAATTGGTGTATACGGAATAAATTCCAATAACCAACAATTACTATTCTTAAAAGAGTGCTCAAACAAATATTTCCTGTCTCGTCACTTTTTGTGTGTGTATATATCTAAATATGTCTGCGTGCTTATGTATTATAATCTGATTATGTTTGTATTGTCTTTCGCAAGATGTCATCATCCCATGTCAACATTTGTATCCATGTTGTCATTAAGTTAAGGGCAGTTGATCTTAACGTTTATTCTAACGTAATTTCAACGTAATTTCAATAGAAACAAAATGAATAGGATGACATATGTATTTTTTTCTTTTTTCCTCAATAATTTTAAACTTAATATAGATTAAATTTACATTTTTGGAATGGGTAGTTTTTAATTTTAATTTAAAATTTTATCGTACAATTTAATAGTTATTAGTTAGAATAAATTCTATTTTAGTATAAACCCAACTTTAAATCATCTAATAATTATTATAACCTTACTTCGTTGTCAAGTTTTTTGAATTCTCGTATACTTGTACTTTGATTGGTAATTTCAGTTCATGTAAAAGCGTTTCCCCTTAATTAATTTGAACCTTTTAAAACCTTTATCCTACAATCTACATTCAACATCATCACTTGATAAGACACCAGAGGTGTTGAAACAAAATGGCTATTTTTGTAGTGATCTTATAACATATTTATGTTATAATTAAAAAAAAATTATATATATATATATATATATATATAATAAAAAAAAAACGTTACGGCAGTTTTTTTATATGCACAAATCCCTTTCATAAAAAAATAAAATAAAAAAATAAATAAATCTCCACAGACATGCAAACTAGACGAGGGTTAATACATCTTCCGTTTAAAATTTAGACACCCCCACCTTTCCCTCACTTGACATCTATGAAAGTAACTCTATACTGATACTTATTATTAACACCCAACACTCGCCTACCCAATTTAAACAATTCGCCCGAGCTGTTACCATGGAAATTTTTATTTCAATTTTTAAAACGCGTAAATTTCAGATATAGGTTATTCCAAAAAAATTTCACTTGAAGATGGAACAGAGCTTACTTTATCTCAATTTAATTTAAATAATTATATTGAAGTTTTCGGCTCTTGTTTTGAAACATGAGACTTCTTATGTCGCGTTTTGGAATCATATTTTTAAATAAATAATTATATTTATGCTCTACTTTTGTATCGAGCACTATTTTTAAAAAATAATAACTAAAATACTAAGGGACTTTGGATTATTTACCTAACCAGTTCCTTCCTATTTTCTATATATTTTCACACACACACACACACACACACACACACACACACACACACACACACACACACACACATATATATATATATATATATAGTATTAGTAGGAGAAGTAATATTGTCGCAATATAGTGAATATACGTTTAAAACTTTACGCTTTAAAATTAGCCTCATGTCAGACTTTACGCTATTCGAATGAATATGTTTCCTTTTGTTGAATTATATGCATGTTCTTGGTTGGGTGTGCAGAGCTTTGCATATGTGCGCTGGCAACCGTCTTTCTGTTCACTGTGCGTATGCATGTTGTAATGCGCATGCTCGCTGCGCATGCGCGTCCTGCACCCAAGAGTGAACTTGAAGCTCCCCTTGATTGGAGGCCAAATGAGAGGCCGCTTCAATCTGCGAAACATTAAAGGTCTTTCTTTCTAAAAAGATAAAGACGAGTTGAAACCTCAAGCCGGGACGTCGTGAAGCAGGGCAGCAAACGAAAGAAAAAGAAAAAAAAGAGAATGGCGGTGGGGGTGTATAGCTGGGATAATTCCAAGTAACTTCGCTTTCTCCCCTTACTCTTTCTCAATAGTTAATTTCATTCTTGATTTGCTTCAAAGTATCGAAAATGAATTAACCGTCTTTTATCAATTTCCAATTTTTAAAGCTAATCATAGCAATGTGGATATCAGGATTGCTTCTTTCATGATTTTCGCTTTCACCCGGTCGTTCCTGTTAGATTTCTTGTTGGCATTATTGCTTTTGGTGTCGTTCGGATTTTACGTCATCTTTTTCTTGTTCTTTACATTGTTGGTCTTGTTGTTTGAATATTTGCTGTCTTTCCTTCGTCTTGATTTTCTTCTCATCTTTCATTTTTTTTGTATAAATTACTCTTTTAGTTTTATCGTTCTTTCTTCAATGCTTCGCTTTTAAGCGTTTTCTTTCGTTCCTGCCATCTTTCATTCTTTCTTTTTCAATATTTCCCCCACCACTTCTCTTTAACCGTGTTCATTCCTTTTGGCCATATTTTCTTTCTTTCTTTCTTTCTTTCTTTCTTTCTTTCTTTCTTTCTTTCTTTCTTTCTTCACATTAACCGCCCTCATTCCTTCCTATCATTTTCTTTCTTTCTTTCTTTCTTTCTTTCTTTCTTTCTTTCTTTCTTCACTTTAACCGCCCCCATTCCTTCCTATCATTTTCTTTCCTTCTTTCTTTCTTTCTTTCTTTCTTTCTTTCTTTCTTTCTTTTTTCTTTCTTTCTTTTCTTTCTTTCGCCCCATTCCTTCCTTTCTTTCTTTCTTTCTTTCTTTCTTTCTTTCTTTCCTATCATTTTCTTTCCTTCTTTCTTTCTTTCTTTCTTTCTTTCTTTCTTTCTTTCTTTCTTTCTTTCTTTCTTTCTTTCTTTCTTCACTTTAACCGCCCCCATTCCTTCCTATCATTTTCTTTCTTTCTTTCTTTCTTTCTTTCTTTCTTTCTTTCTTTCTTTCTTTCTTTCTTTCTTTCTTTCTTTCACTTTAACCGCCCTCATTTCCTTCCTTTTCTTTTTTTTTCTTTCTTTCTTTCTTTATTTCCTCATTTTCTTTCTTTTTTCTTTCTTTCTTTCTTTCTTTTTTCTTTTTCTTTCTTTCTTTCTTTTCTTTCTTTCTTCACTTTAACCGCCCCCATTCCTTCCTATCTTTTTTCTTTCTTTCTTTCTTTCTTTCTTCACTTTAACTGCCCTCATTCCTTCCTATCATTTTTCTTTCTTTCTTTTTCTTTCTTTTCTTTCTTTCTTTTTTCTTTCTTTTCTTTCTTCACTTTAACCGCCCCCATTCCTTCCTTTCATTTTCTTTCTTTAACCGCCCTCATTCCTTTCTATCATTTTCTTTCTTTCTTTTCTTTCTTTCTTTTCTTTCTTTTCTTTCTTTCTTTTTTTTCTTCCGCCCCATTCCTTCCTATCATTTTCTTTTCTTTCTTTCTTTCTTTCTTTCTTTCTTTTTTCTTTTCTTTCTTTTCATTCCTTCATTAATCATTTTCCTTTTCATTTTCTTTCTTTCTTTCTTTCTTCACGTTTTCTTTCTTTTCTTCCTTTCATTTTCCCCTTTTCCTTCCTTTCATTTTTTTTTTCTTTCTTTTTTTTCTTCACTTTAACCGCCCCTCATTCCTTCCTATCATTTTTTCTTTCTTTCTTTTTTCTTTCTTTCTTTCTTTCTTTCTTTCATTTTCTTTCTTTTTTCTTTTCTTTCTTTAACCGCCCCCATTCCTTCCTTTCATTTTTTTTCTTTCTTTCTTTTCTTTTCATTTTCTTCCTTTTCTTTTCATTTTCTTTCTTTTCTTTCTTTCTTTCACATTAACCGCCTTTCATTCCTTTCCTATCATTTTCTTTTCTTTCTTTCCTTTCTATTTTCTTTCTTTCTTTTTCTTTCTTTCTTTCTTTTCTTCACTTTAACCGCCCCCATTCCTTCCTATCATTTTCTTTCTTTCTTTCTTTCTTCACTTTAACCGCCCTCATTCCTTCCTATCATTTTCTTTCTTTCTTTCTTTCTTTCTTTCTTTCTTTCTTTCTTTCTTTCTTCACATTAACCGCCCTCATTCCTTCCTATCATTTTTTCTTTCTTTCTTTCTTTCTTTCTTTCTTTCTTTCTTTCTTTCTTTCTTTCTTTCTTTTCTTCACTTTAACCGCCCCCATTCCTTCCTATCATTTTCTTTCTTTCTTTCTTTCTTTCTTTCTTTATTTCTTTCTTTCTTTCTTTCTTTCTTTTCTTCACTTTAACCGCCCCCATTCCTTCCTATCATTTTCTTTCTTTCTTTCTTTCTTTCTTTCTTTCTTTCTTCACTTTAACCGCCCCCATTCCTTCCTATCATTTTCTTCCTCTCTTTCTTTATTTCGTTCCTTCTTTCTTTACTTAAACCTTTGTTTCATTTAAACGTCTTCATGCATTTTTTCTTTCCTGCCATCTTTCTTTCTTTCTTTCTTTCTTTACTTAAACCTTTGTTTCATTTAAATGTCTTCATGCATTTTTCTTTTCTGCCATCTTTCTTTCTTTCTTTCTTTCTTTCTTTCTTTCTTTCTTTCTTTCTTTCTTTCTTTACTTAAACCTTTGTTTCATTTAAATGTCTTCATGCATTTTTCTTTCCTGCCATCTTTCTTTCTTTCTTTCTTTCTTTCTTTCTTTCTTCACTTAAACCCTCTTCCTTTTTACCATATTTCTTTCTTTTTTCTTTCTTCATCGTTGTATTCTTTCTCTACTGATTTAAACGTTTTTCTTCCCTCCTTCCTTCCTTCTTTTCTCCTTGCATTTCCTTCTTTTCTCTCTCCTTTCTTTCCTTCCTTCTTTGTGTTGCATTCCTTGTCTTTCAGTCATTAATTTCCTTTCTTTCCTTCTTTGTTTTTCATTCTTTCATTGTCATATCTGCCTCCTTCCGACCTACCGTATTCCTGTCTTTCTTTCTTTCTTTCTTTCTTTCTTTGTACATTTGCTATCTTTCCTTCGTCTTTTTCTTTTCAGCTTTTACTTTTTTTTTTATAAATTACTCTTTTCTTTTATTTGAATCTTTCTCGTTATCTTTGTTGCCGCCGTTGTGTGTTTTTAATTTTTCTTTCCCAGTTTTTCCAGCTTCATCTCTATATTTTTTAATCAGTTTACCTGCGACTCTATACTTTCTTCCAATTCTTTTTATTCGCCTATCCTCCTTTTATTTTTCATTGTTTCTTTCCCATTATTGTATTTATTTCCTTCATTTTTTTTCTCCCTCCTTCATTTATATAATTCTTGTTTAATTTTCTTTATCATTGGTTCGTTCTATTCCTTTCTTCTATCCTTAATTCATATGAAAAATATTTTACGCCATTTTTTTTTCATTCTTATCGTCATCATAAGTATCTTATTCTTCTTTTCCCTTTCTTCTTCTTCTTCTTCTTCTTCTTCTTCTTCATTCAGTTTTATTGTCTGTTATTTTTTTCATTCACATTTTTCCTGTTTTCTTCATCTTCCTCTTTTGGATGACTACTGTTGTGGTAAACCCTCTTACAGCATAATGAACTCTTCCTCCTCTTATAAATACAAACTGCAAGAGTCGGGTGGAAGAGGGTGAAGAGGAGTGGAGTAGTAGACGCAGTGCTAATCTACTTATTATTAACTCTATTGTTTTGTATATATCTTCAATATAGCTTTTTCAACCTACCTTCGTCTTCCGTGTCTTTTTTTCTGGCCCCTAAACAGGCCACAACAACTACCCATTTAACACTTTTCCATTCACGTCAAATTTACAATCATCTTCACGATTTTTCTCCTGTCACATCTTCTTCACTTAGATCTTCTTCTTCTTCTTCTTCTTCTTCTTCTTCTTCTTCTTATTATTATTATTATTATTATTATTATTATTATTATTATTATTAATAATAATAATAATAATTCTCCCTAAAAATTGATATATATAAATAAAAAAAAATCTTCCTCCACTCGAGCATCTTTCCGAATTATTTGCATTCGTTCAATTTTTAAAAAAAATACCCCCAACCAGCCGCTATTAAAATTAAAACAAAAGCAAGGAAACAGAATTTATTTGTGATTAAAAATGTTCTTCCATCTTTTCTTTCTTCCTTTTTCCTTTTCTGTTTCTTCATTTCTTTTTCTTCTTTTCCTCCTCTCTTTCTTTATAAATATACCTTTTCTCTTTTTCTTTCTTTCTTTCTCTTTATCTACCATCAATCCTTACTTTCCATTTCTTTTCTCGTTCGTTCGTTTCTTTCTTAATTCCAATTTCATCTTTAATTTCTTCTCTGCTTGCCTTTTCCTACTTCTGATTATGGCGCCTAATTAAATGCTGTTTGTGAAATCTTGGTTTATGCTAAATTTTCTTTCATGGTTTCCCTTTCCTCTTTCGTATTTTTTGGGGGCTGGGGGGTATTCATCCTCCCCCCCGACTTTTCTAATTTTCTCATCTTTTATTCGGTATTTTATTTCGTTCTTGGGAAATTTTCCAATTACTTTATTTTTAGTTTCATTTCACCTATATGTCGTCTTTTTTTTTCCTTTCCTTTTTCTTTCCACCTTTTCCCTTCCTTCTTTTTCTTTTTCTTCTCCTTTTCCTTCCTTTCTTTTTCCTTCTTTCTTTACTTCCTTTGTTTTATTCCTCCTTTCTTCTGTTTAGTTTTTCTTTCCTTGATTTTTCCTTCTCTCATTATCATATTCTTTCCTATATCCTCCTGTCCTGACGTATTTCTTTCTTTTTCTTTTCTTTCTTTCTTTCTTTCTTTCTTTCTTTCTTTTACTCCTTCACCTATTTTTAATTTTTTTCATTCTGACTTCATTTTATTTTCCTTTCATTTTATCTTCTTTTTATTTTCTCCGCTCTTCTTTCGTTCTTTCTTTATTTTGTTTTATTTTGTTTCAGTCTTTTGATTTTTCTCAATTATATTTTTCTTCATTCGTTGTCATATCTGGCAGGTCAGAAAGAATTTATTTTTCTGAACTTCCTAAAAAGAATAGATGAAAAGAAAGAAAAAAGAAAGATGCCATTTTCTTTCTTTCCTCTTTCCTCCCTTCTTTCCTTCCTTCCTTTCTTTCCTTCTTTCTTTACTTCCTTGTGTTTTATTCCTTCTACTTCGCATACTTCTGTTTAGTTTTTCTTCACTCATTGATTTTTCCTTCTCTCATTATCATATCTGCTTTCTATATCCTCCTGTCCTGACGTATTTCTTTCTTTCTTTCTTTCTTTCTTTCTTTCTTTCTTTCTTTCTTTACTCCTTCACTTTAACTATTTTTAATTTTTCATTCTGACTCACTCATTTATTTGTCCTTTCATTATCATATCTTCTTTTTATTTTCTCCGCTCTTCCTTTCGTTCTTTCTTTCTTTGTTTTATACCTTGTTCATCAGTCTTTTTCTTTCATCTCAATTATATTTTTCTTCATTCGTTGTCATATCTGTGTGAGAAAGAAAAAAAGAAATATGGCAGGTAAAGAAAGACAGAAAGAATGTCACTAAATGTGTGAAGAAAGACAGACTTGATGAATAACTGAACTAGGAAAGAATGAAAACGGTTAAAGTGAAAGGCTGAAAGAATAGATGAAAAGAAAGAAAAAAAGAAAGATGCCATTTTTCTTTCTTTCTTTCGTTCTTTCTTTCTTTCTATCACTTTTCCGATCTTCCTTTCTACATGCCATCTTTCTTTCTTTTCTTTTTCTTTCTTTCTTTCTTTCTTTCTTTCTTTCTTTCTTTCTTTACTTTAACAGTTTAACTTCCTACGTGCCATCTTTCTTTCTTTCTTCAGTTTACCGATCTTCCTTCCCACATGTCATATGTCTTTCTTTTCTTCTTTCTTTCTTTCTTTCTTTCTTTCTTTCTTTCTTTCTTTCTTTCTTTACTTTACCTAGCTTTCCTACATGCCATATTTCATGTTCTTTCTTTCTTTTGTCTTTCTCCACTCCATCACATTTATCGTCTTTCTTTATTTTATTTATTTATCTATTTATTTATTTATTTCCACATTTTCTCCAGTCCTTTACTTTAACTTTCTTTCATTCTCTCTTTAGCTGTCTTCTTTCATTCATTCCTTCATTTCTTCCTTCCTTGTCTTTTTTCCTTCCTTCCTTCCTTCATTCCTTCCTTGTATTTCCTTCCTTCCTTCCTTCCTTCCTTCCTTCCTTCCTTCCTTCCTTGTATCTTCTTTCTTCTTTCCTTCATTCCATCCTTGTATTTCCTTCCTTCCTTCCTTTCTTCCGTGTATTTTCTTCCTTTCTTCTTTATTTGTATTTCCTTCCTTCCTTCCTTCCTTTCCTTCTTCCTTCCTTCCTTCCTTCCTTCCTTGTATCTTCCTTCCTTCCTTCCTGCCTTGTATTTCCTTCCTTCCTTCAATGTATTTTCTTCCTTTATTCCTTCCTTCCTTCCTTGTATTTCCTTCCTTCCTTCCTTCCTTCCTTGTATCTTCTTCCTTCCTTCCTTGTATTTCCTTCCTTCCTTCTTTCCGTGTATTTTCTTCCTTTATTCTTTCCTTATCTTTCCTTCCTTTCCTTCCTTCCTTCCTTCCTTCCTTCCTTCCTTGTATCTTCTTCCTTCCTTCCTTGTATTTCCTTCCTTCCTTCCTTCCTTCCTTCTTTCCGTGTATTTTCTTCCTTTCTTCTTTCCTTGTCTTTCCTTCCTTCTTTCCTTCCTTTTATTTCCTTTCTTCCTTCCTTGTATTTCCTTCCATCCTTGTATTTTCTTCCTTGTCCTTCATATTGTGGTCTTTGTCGTTATTCACCTCTCCTTTCTTTTATTTACATTTCTACTTTTTATTTCCTTCCTTCTTCCCACCATACTTCTTCATTACTGCCTTCTGTTTTTTTCCCTTCCTCTTTCAGACTTTTCATTCACCTTCCTTCCTTCCTTCCTTCCTTCCTTCCTTCCTTCCTTCCTTCTCCCGTCCTTCTACACATATTTCCATTTTCGATATATATACATATATATATTTTCTTCCTGCCTTCGCTTATATTAAAACCCTTACAGCCTTCTTTCTTTTCTTGGCTCTGTTCTTCAAATGCTTTCTCAAAAAATAAATAAGCACCTTCGAATTCTTCTTTTTCTCTCCAATCTTGCCATTTCCACCCGTCTTCGATTCCTTCTTTCACATCTTACTTCGACAATTTTTTTTTGTTCGAAATACAGTTCTTCACATTTCTCACATCCTTCTCTCGGTCTTTTATTTCATTCTTTTCTTTTTTCCAACCCAAATTGCTAACTGCTACCTTTCTTCTCAGCTATAAATCAAAGAACATCAAATAAAAAGCCTCGGTACTAATCGCTTTCGGCAGTTGCCAAAAGCGACGGGTTATTACCAATACGGTCACCATGACCGTCAATATTGGAATAAACTACTTTTTCAACACGTAAAGGTGTTAATACAGTTTGATTAAAATGTCCGTGAATTAAGAATGAATGAAAAAGAACATATTCAAGTTTTCTTTTTTTAATACCACCAACTGTGTTTTATATTTACAATGGGCTATTTTGCCTGTCCCGTTAAAATAGACAAACATGCTTTTAAGCTTATTTTAAAATTCGGTAAAATAGACCTCAGGCTATTTGACCAGTAAATATTTTTTTTTATTATGATGGCAGGTAATGTTAACAATATATACAAATTTAACAAAGTAGTTTATTTATTTTCATCATCTTGTTTATGGAGTCTTGACATCATCAGCACAATGGTGGTGTGAACTGTGTACGCAGGACTTGGGAAAAAAAAAGGATTTTGTGGTCTGTTGTCTTCATTGGATGCACCTGAAGTGTATTGGCAAAAGAACCATGCCCAAGAGCAATTTTGGATTTGCAGAGATTGTTATGCCTGAAGTGCTTAAAATATTCAAACTTTTGTATTTCTTTTAATAATTGATGATGAATAAATGATTTTAACTTGTGGAATTAATGATGGAAAAAATATTTTAAAATATTTTTACAATTGACAGTGAAAATAAATAAACTTCTGCGTTAAATCTCTGTTGTTATTAGCTGCGTTCATAATAATAATAAAAATATTTACGGGCAAATAGCCTGAGGTCTATTTTACCGAGGCCGGTAAAATAAGCTTAAATGCATATTTGTCTATTTTACCGGGACCGGCAAAATAGCTCTGGGATAATTTTAAACAGCAAAGTTTGGTTTAAAAACATTTTGGTATGTTTTTAAGAAGACTATGTATTAACAGTTTTAGTTTTTTAATCCTTTCTACCCAAGGAAGCGATGATCCCACTAGAAATTAGTGGGTTACAGTGTGAAAGTGAATGAGAAGCCCGAGAATGTGGAGGATTGAAGAAAGGACAAGAACAGAACATGGTTCAAGCAGACATAAGTTGGTGATTGACGTTGCATTTAAATATTTGAAGAGTGTAGTTATCAGGGAAGCAAGCAAACGGAAGGAAGTTCCACAAGTGGGAAGTGCGAGAAAAAACTGTTTGTACCGAAGTAGTGGTTGTGCCAACTGTAAAAAGGTGAGACCTAGTTGGCAATCTAGTCGCACACTTAAATTCATGCAGTCGAGGCACAAGAGGAAAAAGGTTGATCAGAGCAGTTGACATGAAAATATTTGTAGAACAGACAGAGGGAGGCCACGTCACGTCGGTGAGAAAGTGACTGGCGACGAGATGCCTGGTCAAGATCGATTATATTGCAGACACTTCTCTGAACTTCGTCAAAAATCTCGAGATGCACATCAGGAGCACCAAACCAAATATGGTAAGAGTATTAGATACATAGACGAATGATCGATTTATAAATGTGCAAGATAGATTCTGACCAGAACATCTTTAGGTACAGCATTGTAAAACAACCTCAATATAGTCGCTTCTCAGTACCGTATATACTTGCGTATCCTTTGGACATCTCGAGGTGGTGTGATGGTTAGCAAGCTTGTCTCGCTAGAACAATTACTACTGAATAGTGAGTTCGATCCTCACTGGGTGCCCCATACTTTCGGCCTTGTGCCACATCTGAGCTACGCTTGGAAAATCCGTATACTTGAGTATCTTTAGAATCAAAGGAAGGGATGGTAAAAGTGGATGATCAGTTTTGTATTGTCCTCTAGTATTAAACCCATCCCCCATTTCTTGGCCACTGTATATGATATCCATTTCTATAAGCTAGACGCGTTTTTTGGTTGGTTGTTGATCCGGTCTTCTAACGAAGTAACCTTCTCAGTACCGTATATACTCACGTATCCTACGACTTTTGAAAACCTAATTTTGAAGATAATTTTAAGTGGGTCGCATTATACACGAGATATAAAATTAGCGTATGTTCTGCTGGCACTGACTACGCTGTTGACCAAACTATAAATCCAAACTATATATACATTTTCTGTAGTTAAATTAGCTTCAAAATTAGGTCTTCAAACGTCGCCTCATACGTCAGTATATAAGGTAATAAAAATACTTATAGACAATCAAAGAAAGGGATGGTAAAAAGCGGGGATCAGTTTTATAAATTTCACTTTAATGTTAAGCCCATCCCCTATTCTTGGCAATAACAGATTCGTAGATGAAATTCTAAAACCTCCTTATAGGTAATCCAATGAAAGGATGATAGAACGTGAAGGATCAGTTTTGTATTGTTCATTAGTATTAAACTCATCCCCCATTTCTTGGCCACTGTATATGATATTTCTTATCATATACAGCGTGCGATGGGTAAATTATCACCATTTTGTATTTTAATTTCGCGCATGCGCATTGTTTGTCTATAATTTTTTTCCACTGTACAGTATAGTAGGGTCAAATGGCCACTTGCCCATGAGAGAAAGAGTATCATGACACAATTCACTCCACCAGAAATTTGGAAACTGCATGCTGTAGTGTTTGACATTCGCGCAGGAAGCACGAACATTTCAGAGAATTTGGGTGTCAGTCTGAGAAGAGTGAAGAAAATTCGAAAAGAGTTGGGTGAGTGTAATGGTGATTTTCGAAGGTACGGCAGCTCGGAAAAGCCACACTGATCGTTCTGATAAGCAAAGAACGCCAGAATTTGTTGGTGAGGGACAAAGACTCAACACGGAGATTTACATAAGGAGGTAGTGCTGCCCTGGGTCCAGAGGGTGTCTGCTAGAAGACCTATATCTGCAAACAGGACTCTGAACCATGCCACAAAACAAGAGAAATGGCTGTCAGACAATATCTGCGACCACATCTAGCCGCCTAACTCCGCAGACTGCAACCCCCTTGATTATTATATGTGGGGAGCAGTTGAGCGAGAGACGAACAAAACTCCTTTTAACACCAAAAATGAATTGAAGGCAAAGAGTATGTCAGCATTCACCGACTTAAACAAGGAGACCATCTCGAAGAAATACAGGAGATTCCCCAACTCGTCTGGTGACCGTGTTTGAAGCCAATGGCGATTTTATTGAATGAATTTACTCTTTAGTATGTCAAGATATTTTTGTGTAATTTTGGTAAATATATCCGTTAAAACTGAATGTCAGTGTCATTTTAATTTTTATATAATTTACACGACAATTTATCCATCGCATTCTGTATATTTTATTAGGTTGGTGCAAAAATAATGACGTAATAATGTCGTTTTTTGACGTTAGAAAATACGTCAAAAAACGACATTATTACGTCATTATTTTTGCACCAACCTAATATTTATCTTAATTATATTTGTCAATTTAAAAAAGAAAGACGAAGTGGAAGATGAAGACTTCTTCAAAAAGAATTATATTTTTTTTTGTTCTTAATATACGTTTTGCTTACTTGTGAAGTATTGTTGTCGTCGTCGTCGTCGTCGTCGTCGTTGTTGTTGTTGTTGTTCTTCTTCTTCTTCTTCTTCTTCTTCTTCTTCTTCTTCTTCTTCTTCTTTCCTGTGAGTTCTTCTTTTATTTATCTCCTGGGATCTTTTTTTTCTTTTTCTTTTTCTTCATAATCTTCTGCTATTTCTTTCTTGTGATCTTTCCTTCTTTTTCTTTCTCATCTTTTTCTTCTTCATCTTCTTTTTTCTTTTTTGTGATCTCTTCTTCTTCTTCTTCATCGTCTTCTTTTTCTCTCTTGTGATATTTTCTTCTTCTCCATCTTCTTCATCTTTTTCTTTCTGGTGATCTTTTCTTCTTCATCTTTTTTCTTGTGATCTTTTCCTCTTCTTCATCTTTTTATTCTTCTTTCTTATGATTTTTTCTTCATTTTCTTCATCTTTTTCTTCTTCTTTTTCTTTCTTGTGTTATTTTCTTCTTTTACTTCTTCTTCATCTTTTTCTTCTTCATCTTTTTCTTTCTTTTGATCTTTTCTTCTTCGTCACTTACTGCTTCTTTCTTGCGATCTTATCTTCTTCATTTTTTCTTCTTCATCTTTTTTCTTTTGATATTTTCTTCTGCTTCTTTTTCATCATTTTCTTTCTTGTGATCGTTTCTTCTTCATCTTCTTCTTCATCTTTTTCTTTTTCTTTCTTGTGTTGTTTTCTTCTTTTAATTCTTCTTCATCTTTTTCTTCTTCATCATTTTCTTTTTTGTGATCTTTTCTTCTTCATCTTCTTCTTCATCTTTCTCTTCTTCTTTTTCCTCTTCTTTTTCTTTCTTATGATCTTTTCTTCGTCTTCCTCATCTTTTTCGTCGTCATCTTCATTTTTTCTTGTGATCTTTTCTTCTTCTTCTTCTTCTTCTTCTTCTTCTTCTTCTTCTATGATCCACAATTCTGCCTTCTGCGAAACATATAAGGATTCGTGAAAGAATAATTTTTAATAGCATTCTTAAGATTTTTTTTTTTTTTTGTACTAAAATATAGGAATGACAGGAAACATATATTTAGACTCAGAAAGAGACAGTCGACATTTTTAGGGCACAGAATTTGGAAAGCGCACTTAGAAAATTTGATATTCAAACGACATATCGAAGACAGAGGAAGCAGCGATTAAGCCAACCTAATATGTTTGTGTAAATGGTTGGCAGAGCAGGGATTACGAGATATACAAAAATATAAAATTTTATTAAGAGCTACCAAGTGCAGTAAAGTGGGAAGAACCATAGTCGCCTACGTCCTGAAATGACTGCTTGAAGACCTATATCTGGCAACAGGACTCTGCACCATGTCACACAAGCAGGAGAACACAGTCATGGCTGTCAGATAATTTTTGTGACCACATCACCCCTTACATCTG
This sequence comes from Acanthosepion pharaonis, assembly GCA_903632075.3. Classification (NCBI taxonomy): domain Eukaryota; kingdom Metazoa; phylum Mollusca; class Cephalopoda; order Sepiida; family Sepiidae; genus Acanthosepion; species Acanthosepion pharaonis. The sequence continues at coordinate 1,613,792 of CAHIKZ030003120.1, forward strand.
GCCACCTAACTCCCCAGACTGCAACTGCCTGTATTATTATGTGTGGGGCGCAGTTGAGCGAGAGACTAACAAAAACTGTATAGAAGAAGAAGAAGAAGAAAAAGAAGAGGAAGAAGAAGAAAGAGAAGAAGAAGAAGAAGGTCATTATGATTATTATTATTATTATCATTATTATTATTCCCGTTTTGAAAAGAAGAGATGTGAATTTTTTCACCTCCTGACTGGTAATGATATATTTTGTAAGCATTTTGTGACTCATCCGTTAACGATATCGATTTTGTATCGATTTGTTTTAGTTGTTATTTATTTATTTTATCTAGATCAGATCTCAGAGAATTGAATTTTAAAAAAATCCGTGTTTATGATTCATAGTGTTTACTCCGTGAACTTTGAAATATTTCCAAGCAATTATCACGAAAAAGTAGACTTTTAGTAATTTTATTCCACACGCAGGGAGACCTCTACAACATACAACTTTAGTTTCCTTTCTTTCACCATACGGCTAGTTTTAGACCCACTGAAGTGACAGGGTGTAATCGATTTTTATTTTTTCCTCAGATTAGGTCATTTGCAGTAGTGTGCAGTAATACGAATCTATTTTCGGAGTGGAGTGTATAATGAAAACTGTTTGGCCTTGAAAAATATTGCGTCATCCGTGATTGCATCAGATTTTCATTACATCAGACACTATTGTTTCGACTGTCGATTAGTTCTCCTACGGCCATTGTCTTCGATGGACAATGACCATAGCGCACACATCACACTCAGTCCCATTACTTTTTAGACAGAACTCATGTATTATGTATATAGTCGTCTTTAATGAAAATTGTATAAAAGATCAACTGATGCCCAAATACACGTTTGTATATATATATATATATATATATATATATATATATATAACAACTAAAAGTTGCAAATTAAAAAAATAATTATGAAAGTATACGTGGCTTCTCATTATGCTACACACACACACACACACATATATATATTATGCTATACACATATATATATATATATATATATATATATATATATATATATATATATATATATATATATATAATTTAAAAAACAGATCACTTTAAGGTTTTATTGTAATAGTTTATTTCACCAGAGACCCTTTAAAGTACTCTGGATCATCAGACATCACTTCCAAAAGGTGAAACGAAAAATAAAATGAAAATTTACACTTTTGACGGGTAGTATTAAGTTTATGTAATTTAACAGAGAGGGTAGCGAGGAGTGGTGTGAGAGACATGGTCGAGTTTAGAGAGGGTTTATTTTAATATTACTTTCTATCATATTTAGTATTGAGGATGGAGGGACCAGACATTGACCTATTTAATCGGTCAACTTAACGGAAATGTCGAAAGGGAAGGAGAGAAGAGAGAAAAAGAAAAAAGAAAAAAAAGAAAGAAGGGGAAGTGAAGAGAAAGGAGATGTATTTAGGGTTTACGGAGGAAAAAGAGGGGTGGTATAGTTTTAGCAATTTAGGCAAAAAAAAATTTAACGTTTGATATTAATTTAAATGTTTAAAAAATCCACGAATAAATATATATATATATATATATATATATATATATATATATATATATATATATATATATATTAACCGCAGTATGCCTATATGTTAATTTATTTTTCCTTTTTCTCTTTTCCCACATTTTTCCTCACACTCCTGCTTCCACAATTGTTTTCTTATATTTTCTCTTTTTTTCTTTTTCTCGTTTCCTGTGAAATGACTTATTAAAGAGGTCAATGTCTGGTCCTTACCCGCCTCCCTTAAGTATCTTGATAAAAATAGATTTACAATTATTGCTATCTCTCCCTTCCCTCTCTAATTTCGACCATATCTTTCATACTCCTCCTCCTCCTCCCTCTCTCTCACTATCACCTTACATCAACTTAAAACTACCCGTCCAACGTATATAAAAATAATATGTAAATTTAAAACCAACTTTTTACCCTTGCAAATGTGATCTGATGAACCAGGAAAAAAGTAAAAATAAAGAAGAACCAAATTTTAAACTCGAATGCATTGCAGTGAGCATAGAGAAATATGCGGAGTCCTTCATTTGATTGTGCTGAGGAAGAAGCAACTACTTTGGACAGAGTGTATCACATGATTTTCTCTTGAAGAGAATCAATAATAAACAAGATGACATAAATATGTTAGTAACAAATTTCAATATTGTAATGGTTAGCTTTTCTTCATTCGCTGGCAATCTGGTAATAAAGTGTAGTATATGCTTTTTCATGTGATCCACTCTGTCCAAAGGGGTTACTTATAAGGAAAACATTCGACATTTATGACCGAGTAGCCAGTGTTAGTCACCTTTGTTGTGGTAGTTCTCTTTTCACAGACCAGCTTCACTGGTGCTTAGTGGCTGGCTTGATTTTTGCTGGTCGAATCTTTTTTGTTTTCAAAACTGAACATTACGCTAGGTTTAAAAAAAATTAATTTTCTAATTTCTTTTACTGATTATTTCTAACTGAATTCTTGAATTTTCCTTTTCAGTTTTTTTTATCCTCACCCAATTATTTTTTATCTTTGTTTTCCATCATTTTTTTTAATTTTTATCAGGCCTCTTGATTTACTTTACGTTTTTGTGTAATATTGAATTTATTTTTTCTGTTTGTTTTGTATTCATCGCCCGACATTAAATTTTGTTTATCCGTTTTATGAATTTTGTTTTTGTATATTTTTACGTGTAATTTCGTTTACTTGTTTAATCGTCCTGAGTAAATTGTTCGCATAATTTCTGTGTTTTATTTCTTGAATATTTTTTATTTTGTTTTATGTCTGTTTTTTATTTTCTTTGCAAGACTTGTTTTTTTTTCGTGTAATATCGGCCATTTTGTGTTTTACTCACAAGAATTTGTTATATTTACGTGTTTCGTTTTTTGTAGAAGGAATGTTGTTTTTCGTTTTTTTTGTTTTTAATTTTCTTTGTTTATCTTTTCTTTATGTTAGGCGACCTTACCCATAATAACATAATGGACTATTCCATACGTAATAAATACTACGCCTCAAGAGGAAGCAGGGAGTTCAGTCAGAAGTCGGGCGACTGGCTGACCGGCTGATCGGTTGAACTCTCTGCCTTCGGGCGGGGAGGAATCCAAACGAGGCTACGCCAAAGGGCGGAGTCTCTTTCGGGGAGCTAAACTGACCCTGAACCCGTGTATACGAGTTCAAAGGGCATATTTTTGGCCGAGCCCACGGGCTCTGAGATCCCACGTTAAACAGGCCTTGTGCCACATGATGCCCTCGTGGTGGGGGTGACTAAATACTGTTCAGTCTGAAGTCTGGAGTGAAGTTCGTCTGGAGTCTTTCAGTCAGTCAGAGCGAGCGAGTCAGTCAGTCGAGTCAGAGGCAGACCGAAACAGAGTCGCGTTCAGAAAATTTCTACTAAATCTGATTGTTCGTACTAACACTTTCTACTTCTCTGTATATATTCCTGTTTGTAATATATCTGTGTTATTCCATATACGTGTTCGAGTTCTTCTTTATTGGTTCTACCTTGGACTATCACCGTGGTACCAGGAACCGGACCATAAGACTTTATAATTTTGTCTTTAATTGTCTTTTTAATTTTTTGTTTTATTTAAAAAAAGGTAGAAAAAAATTGCTTTGGAAAAACTACTGCTTTAAAAAATATTGTATTTTAAGTTTAATTATTTTTTTAAAAAAAACAATAACAAAACAATATGGCTGACAATTTTATGTCGCCCCCCCCCAAATCTTTTCAGTCCCAAAAAAGACCCTCCTGGTAAGAGTAAAGGAATTCTGACTCATTGAAAAATCAAAAATTAAAACAAAGTATGGTGGCCGATAATAGCCAAAATGCAGAAGAAATCATAATAACATCTGATCGGAGAAAACAGTTAACAGAGGAATGTGTGGTGGCCGATGAAGGCCAAACTTCAGAAGAATCAATTAAAGAGAAAGACAAGAACAAAGACGAAAATGTAGCGGTCGGGTAGACGCCCTTTTGCTGGAAGTCCCCACCGAAATGTATAATCAACTTTCCTCGAGAAAGCCAAGAGCTACGCAGATCTTGTTACAGGACATGTGTTCTTGACAAATCCGGTGGAATTATAGAAAGCTGAAAAAAGAATTGTGTCAGTCTTTGTGGTGGACAAGCATTCGCGCAAAATTTGTCTGTCCACAAAAGACACCCTCATAAAATCATTGATGTTCCTGGGGGGTTAAACCACAGAGAAAAAAGGAAAAGTGTTTTTCATGTGACACCCTCGCCGAATGTAAAGCCACAAGCAGACGAGACTTAATAACTAATCATTTCATACTGCGAATAACAGGACAGTCTTATTGTTTTGTTGTTTTTAAAAAAATAAATTAAACTTAAAATATAGTATTTTTTAAAACAGAATTTTTTCCAGAGCAAAAGATTTTTTCTTCATTTTTAAATAAAGCAAAAATTAGAGAAAGAAATTAAACAAATATAAAAGATAAGTACAGAAAAAGTTTAGACACAAAAATCAAAGCACAAAATTCCTTCTACAAAATGAAGGACATAACAAATTTAACAAGATATAATGAAAAAAGACAAAAACTTGGTTTGAAAATGGCTGGACGTGCAAAAAATAAGATAGCAAGCAAAAAATTACACAATATAAAATTGACGAGAAAACAAAAAGACGTAATATATAAACGTATAAAAAACGAAACCCGTAAATATAACAATTCTTGCGAATTAAACACAAAATGGCCGACGTTACACGAAAAAAAAAAACAACAAATCTTGCTACGAAAACAAATTAGAAATAGCAAGGCAGACAAGAAAATAAAACACAGAAGTTATGCGAAATATTTACTCAGGACGATTAAGCAGATAAACGAAATAACACGTAAAATATACAAAAACAAAATTTATAAAAAGGATAAACAGGAATTAATGTCGGCCGATTCAAATAAGTTCAACATATTTTATAAAGATAAAGTAAAACAAGAGGCCTAATAAAAAGGGTAGAAAACAAGATAAAATGAAAATTGGGGGAGGTAAAAAAAAACTGAAAAGGAAAATTCAAGAATTCAGTCAGAAATAATCAACACAAGAACGTTAAAAAATTGTTTTAAATTTAGCGTATAGTTCAGTTTTGAAAACAAAAATTCCAAAATTCGACCTGCAAAAGTGACGTCAGGACCTAAGCAATGGTCAAGCTGGTTTGTGAAAAGAGAACTCCCACAACAAATTTGAGTAAAACTGGCGGCTTTGTCAGTGAATGTCAAATGTTTCCTTACAAAGAAACGGCTAATATTACCATTAACATTAGTAATGTGTTGAATAGACTTGGTTGGCAAGCAGTCTATGGGAAAAAAACGACAATATACTGCGTGGAAATCTTCTGTCTGGTCAATCCTGAATCGAAAGAGACATGATCATCCACGCATGTATCCTGTATGGAACTTATCTGGATGATTTGAGACAAGAAGAACAGGTGTTATACTTTGATCCTTGTCCGATGACCAGAGAGTGAAAGTAAAGCGTAACTCGAGTAGCAATGGTTGTTCGGTCAATAAATGCCGAATGTTTCTTTATAAAGAAACGGCTAATATTACCATTAGTATTAGAGATTAGGAGAACAGATACTTCGCTCTGATCCTAGCCAGGGTGTGATGAAAAGCGTAACTTGTCAAATGTTTCATTATAAAGAAACAGCTGATATTACCATTAACATTAGAAATGTGTTGAATAGCCTTGGTTGGAAAGCAGTTTACCGAAAAAAGAAATGGCAACCTACTGCGGGAAAATCTTCTGCCCAGTCAGTCATGAATCGAAAGAGATATGATCGCCCAAGCGTGTATCACATATGGCACTTAACTGACTGAGTAGATAATACGACCATGACATATTCATTTACGTATAAGGAAATTTTCGCCATTCATTGGCTGATCACTTAGCGTTGCTAATTACTTGGAATTTATAAAATCTTTCTCTTAAAACACTTCTTCCGGAAAATAGGCTGCTCAAGTCCAGTCATCGATTTTTCTAGTACTGATGGCTGTTTTAGTGTAGAAAATCAACATTTTGATTACGTCATTATTTTCTCTACCAGTTACATGTGCTATTCATTTTAACTGTTAGCTTTGTTGAAAGTTTACTAGTTTCTACTATTTGGTTCCGTTCTTTGTTTGCCATTCTGTAGCTCCTGTCTATGAGATATTATGATGGATGATATTCTTTAAGTAATGACTCTCCAAGTTTTTATGAAAAAAAAAAAAAGAAGCGTTAAATATATATAAGTATATGTTTCATCACAGAAGATGCCATTTAAAATTCCGTATAATGTGATGTAGGTACGCTTGGAATCTGTTTTACATATTACGTCGGTTATACGATTCCCGTATATTTAAATCTGAAATGTAGCGTTCCTAAAAATATCAGCATATCAATAATGAAACCTCTTTTTGTGAACAAATTTACTTCTTGATAATTACAGTTTATCACAAATTCTCATACGGATATGCAACAACTTATTCAAAAATTGAATCTGATTGAATTATTCTTGCCTTCATATCGACCAGCGTCTCTATTTAAAAAATTAAACTTGCTTCAATTCTTTATTCTGTAATTTTAACTTAAACTTTATTTTAACTTATTCTGTTATTTTAATTTTTTAAAAAAAAAATTCTAATAGCTCCTGCCTGCAAACTTTTTTGTATTTAGACCTCAGTATTATTTTTGTGTTATTGTAAATTTGAGTCCTGAATCTGCGGCCCCCCATTTGTTATTATTTAATAAAAATCATACGTTATATCTTGTGTCTGAAGAGTTGGGTAACCAACGAAACTTATGTCGCACCCCAAACGTAGGTATATGTATATTTATTAATATATTATATATATATATATATATATATATATATATATATATATATATATATTATATGAAAAGTAATGACATATATATTGTCATCCACAGACAGACTGTTTCACTGTATCACAGCTCGTCAGTGGCGAGACATCTGATTACCTCAATTCAGAATTGTAACGCGACTGATTTGGCATTAGTCGGGGACTTTTCCCCTAAGGTATCAGCTCCCGGCAGAGAGGAAGGGAATTTTTTACGTATTTATATTTTTAAACTAAAATATATATCAGACTGATTATATATATATATATATATATATATATATATATATATATATATATATATATATATATATATATATATATATATATAATAGGCCTGTTAATAAAACATGTGGTATAAAAAGCCAACAAAATGATTACAATATTGCAATAAAATTAATGATATTTATTATATATTTAATCTTTTGACTAAATTGAAGCTCCAAGAGAAATATTTTAAAGTCGGAATTCTCTGACATGTCCGTGTTCTTTTTCAGTGACAGGAGGAATAAACAAAGAAGATGTTGGTACTGGTTAGAGAACTCCCTGTAGAAACTATATTCTCTGATTAAACTGAAATCCCTGTTTAATCTTTGAATATTTGATTGTGTTAAATAATTCTATGAATCTCACATATTTGTTTATTCCTAGTTTTGTTGAAATGAGACACAGGCGTGTCCGAAAATTCCAGCATTAAAGACTCTTTCGCCGGGTTTCAATTTAGTCAAAATATAATAAATATAATCAATATTATTGCCAATATAGTTTTTTAATCGATCTCAACCTATGCAAGGCAATAAATTCACTAAGACACAGGGAGTTAGAGGGTGTGGAAGAATTAGGAATAAAAAACATTATTAATAAACGGAAAGAATAATCAGGAGGACAGTAGATAGCGATTGACATTGGATTTAAATTTTTGCAGATTAAAGTTAGCTGGAAAGCAGAGATCCGGAAGAGTGTTCCACAAGCAAGAAGTGCATCGGACTTACGAATACATTTACCCAGTTCAACTGTCAATTGATAAGATTTCAATGTAAAGTCTAGGTAATATATTATTATTGTTTTATTTCCTTTTGTTTATGATCTATACTCTTTTTTTTCGGGGTCCCAGCTAGAGACCTAAGGGCAGAAATGGCATCATGACATTTTCCACAGAGCAGTTTTGAAAAAAAATCGCACATATTTTACATAGATAAAGCCCTTCGTAAGTTGTGGACTGTATTTGTTAGTACAATTTTTTGTATTTATTTAAGTCATGGGCTACCAGGGATTCTTTCAGTGAGTCTATTGGAATCTTTTTTAATCAATCTGAGGGCTCCAACTACAACTGGAATTGTTAATGTCCTCATGCACCACATTTTTGAGATTTCGATTTTAAGGTCCTTTTATTTTGATAGATCTTCAAAGATACAATACAGTCTGCAGGGAGACCATGACAATAAAGCAGCATATTTTGTTTGTGCGGTCTGTAATCACAATGCTTGGGTTCACAATGCTTTGTTTTTTCTGACTGCGTGTATTTTAAAATCACATAAAATTGTTACAGGTCCTATCATCGTAACCAAGTCTCGATGGTGTCCATACCAATTTCTTGAGTTTCGTTTCCGTAACTGCTGCAGATTTTCCAGTGCAGATATTGGCCCATTCTGTCGTGCTGTGTTTTATATTTAGTGGGTGCCAATACCACGCAACCTGATACAAGATGGTCAATTCTTTCGGGATATTTATCACAGAATCGGCATTTTGGACAAACACTATTTTCAGTAAATGTACTTGGTAATTTCCACTAAGACACATAGGGTTTGCTGGAAGTATTAGGAACAAAAACATTATTAATGAACGGGAAGAGAAATCTGTAGATAGCAATTGGCAAAGCATTTAAATTCTTGCAGATTAATATTGGCTGGAAAGCAGATATCCGGAAGGGTATTCCACAAGCAAGAAGTGCGAGAAAAGAAACTTTTAGCATAGGACTTATGACTACATCTAGCTAGTTCAATTGTCAATTGATAAGATCTCAAGGTAAATTCTAGGTAATAATAATAATAATAATAATAATAATAATAATAATCTTCATATGCGTCTTTTTCTTCTTCTTCTGCTGCTGCTGCTGATGCTGTTTTTGAAGAATACTCATTGCTGAAGAGACAACCACAAACGAAGATTGGTATTACATAAGAGTTCAGTACTCTTTTCTTTGCATCAAGTGAATTTTCTTTGCATCAAGTGAATTTCTTTGCATCTGTGAATAGATTGTCCAGCATTCACTGCCATCGAGGAGGATTGATATTACATAACAGTTCAGTACTCATTTCTTTGTTTCATCATCTGTGAGGAGATTGTCCAGTATTCACTGTCCTATAAGAGGAATGATATTACATAACAGTTCAGTACACTTTTCGTTGTTTCTCTTGTTTCCAATCTCTTTTTTTCATTTGTGAAGATATTGTTCATTATTCACTGCCATATTGGATGACTGATATTGCATAACAGTTCAGTAGTCTTTGTTTCTCTTGCTTCAAATATCTTCTTCATCACAGATGAAGAGCGTCCTGGGTATGACGATAAACTACATCCGCGTCCAGGGTAAGACGATAAACTACGTCCAACGGCAAGAAGATTTTGAGGAGTGTGGAACCACCTCTTAACTGCTGGTGTTCCCAATTCCACCCTGACTAGTTAGCAAGCATTGGTCCTCTGCAGCAAGAATAAAACCTTCAGCTTTTAACCCTGTATGGCGTAACACCACTGATGGATATTATTATTACTAGTAGTAGTCGAAGCAATATAAATTTTATATTTAGCGGTTTCGCGACTCTTCGCAGGTATTTCTGATTTTTAAATAGTGAAATATGCAGCAGGCTAGAATTGAAAAGCTCACTAGACAAATATATCTCTCGAGAGGATTTTTCTTTATTAATACTTTAAGTCTCTCGGACAGTAGATATTCATTTTACTGCTTCAGTTACCCGGGTTGTCCATTCATACACGTGTAGACACTAAAAATAAAATTTGTAGGAAGAAACTTTATCCAAGAAAGAATCGATGCGTTTTGGCATTTTGAACGTCATCGATCAGAAACAAATTTAGTCGATGACAATATATATATATATAAATGTGTCAATATCTGCTAACTCACTCATGTCTTCTCTCTCCCCCCTCACTTCCTCACTTCGTTAATTTACATATGTTTAATACGGCCCGTCAAAAATGTGTAAATTTTCTTTTGATTTTTTGTTTGGAAGTAAAGTCTGATGATCCGCAGTCCATTTAAAAGGGCTGTGGTGAAATAATTTATTACATGGAACCTTAAAGTGGTCTGTTTTTATTTAAATTATTTTCTCTGGATTTACATTGAGCTCTCTGGATTTTATCCTCCATAAGTTTACCCATACGGATTACCTAGTTTTATATATAATATATATATATATATATATATATATATATATATATATATGTGTGTGTGTGTGTGTGTGTGTGTGTGTGTGTGTGTGTGTAGGAAGAGAGTGGGTTGGTCGTAAATCTGCACAGACAGAAAAAAGACGAAAATGTTGGAAATTATTAATATTTAAATTTTAAAGTTTTTTTTTTCCAGATTTTCAAATCTTCATCTCTTTGGTTTGACTTGATTTGTTTCGTTTTGTTTTATGGCTTATCAACACCTCAATGGGTCATTTAATGCCGACAACTTTTTTTTTTCTGTTAATATTTTTGTTTTGCCAAAATTCTATTTCTGTTAATATTTTCCCTTCAAAAACGTATATCTGATAATATTATTTTTCAAAAACGCATATCTGGTAATATTAATTTTTCAAAAAAAATATAGTCGGTAATTTTTTCAAAAACGTATAGCTGGTAATATTTTTTCAAAACGTATAGCTGATAATATTATTTTTTAAAAAACGTATTGCTAGTAATAGTTTTTTGTTCAAAAACGTATTGCTGGTAATATTTTTTTTTCTTCAAAAATTTATTTCTGGCAATAATTTTTAGAAAGTATTTATGGCATTAAAACCTATTTTTACACTTTTATAATGCTTTTTATCTCAGTTTTGGGATTAACTATTTGCCCATAGCTGGGACCCTAACAGGTACTACCACCCCGGGTCAGGGTGGAATTGGGAACACCAGCAGTTAAGAGGTGGTTCCACACCCCTCAAAATCTTCTGATCAGAGGCCTTGCCGTTGGACGTAGTTTATCGTCTTACCCTGGACGCGGATGTAGTTTATCGTCATACCCAGGACGCTCTTCATCTGTGACGAAGAAGATATTTGAAGCAAGAGAAACAAAGACTACTGAACTGTTATGCAATATCAGTCATCCAATATGGCAGTGAATAATGAACAATATCTTCACAAATGAAAAAAGAGATTGGAAACAAGAGAAACAACGAAAAGTGTACTGAACTGTTATGTAATATCATTCCTCTTATAGGGCAGTGAATACTGGACAATCTCCTCACAGATGAAGAAACAAAGAAATGAGTACTGAACTGTTATGTAATATCAGTCCTCTTATACTGGACAATCTCCTCACAGATGAAGAATAGACTTGAAGCAACAGAAACAAAGAAAAGAGGACTAAACTGTTATGTAATATCAATCCTCCTCGATGGCAGTGAATGAGGGACAATCTATTCACAGATGAACAAGAGACTTGATGCAAAGAAAAGAGTACTGAACTCTTATATAATACCAATCTTCTTTTGTGGCAGTCTCTTCAGCGATGAAAAAGAGACTTGCGACAACAGAAATTTCGTTCTACAGAAGGATGCTGAGAATACCATGGGCTGAACATCTGAGCAATAACGAAATTTTAGAGAAAATGGAAACAAAACGGTCACTTATAATTAAGATCAGAAAAAGACGGTTGAAATTTCCTGGACATATAATGAGGAAAACGGGCTTGGAAAAATAATACTCACAGCGCTGACTGAAGGTAAGAGTGACAGAAGAAATCAACGCATAGCCTACCTAGCGAGTGTGAGTAACTGAATGTCAGCGTAGGGCTTAGTAGAGATAAAAGACAACATTTATAAATAGCTGAAACGGATATGAAATAGTGGAGAGCCGTGATCGCCAAAGTTCTGGAGGGACACAGCATAGAGAAGACAAAGTACTTTGATTCCCCTTTCGGAAAACATCTTTCGGAAATCCAATGCGCGTTAGCATCTCGGTGTCGCTCGTTCCATCCTCTGTTAAAACACTTCCCAGAGCGACGGAAAAAAGCAGTGGACGCAGTATGCGTGTGTGACACTAACGGCGGGGGTTGGAGACGTAGGCTAATTACAGTGGGAGCAACAAGTAGGTCAGCCATTTTCTGCTTGAAATGTTGTCACCAAAAACAGAATTCTTTCAGCTGACCTGCCTGACACACGGGAAATCTAAATACTGCTTTGGCCCCATTCTCGACTCCGTTCTCATAATTGCCGGCTGCATATAGGGCCTCATCATATACTTTCTATAACTATACACCAATCGAAACTGTGATGTAGGTCTACAGCACACACAAGAGAATATGTATGATCGTGCACTAGTTTGCAAGAAGTGTACATATATATATATATATATATATATATATATATATATATATATATATATATATATAGATATATAGATAGATATAGATATAGTAATGATACAATATGGTAATCCGTATGGAATTACCAGGAGAATATAGATCATGGGAGAGCTCTGTCAAATGACAGAGCAAAATTATTATTAATTAAATAATATCAAACACTTAAAAATCCCATAGAAAATTGTGATTTGTTTGTAGGTCCTCAAGACTGAGAGCTTCTTTTTTAAAAAAAAATTACCTATCGGATTTTAAGTGTTTAATATTCGATAATTTCGATAATAATAATAATAATAATAATAATATATATATATATATATATATATATATATATATATATATATATTACATACAAGATCTATTCAACAGTAATATATGCTCTATTTTAATAAATACATTGAGCCCTATTCGTGGATCAGTTTTAATATTTTATTTTTTATTTTTTATATTATTAGGATTCACGTGGATTATATACCAACGGATATTTACACACACACGCACACACACACACACACACACACACACACACACACACATATATATATATATATATATATATATATATATATAGGTGTGTGTGTAGAAATGTTTTCTTGTGATGCGTTTCATCCTTTGGGACTTCATCGGAACGCGTTAGACGAAAACCTTTTGCACGCTGTCAAGTTTTTTCCTCAGTATTGTTCTTTATAACCATTTATATATTTTCATCATATATATATATATATATATATATATATATATATATATATATATATATATATATATATATAAAGATGATGAAACAAATGTAAAATCTTCTCGAAAAGCGTGAAATCAAAGGTCACAAACAACTCTCCATGCAATATATATATATATATATATATATATATATATATATATATATATTATTTCAATGAAACATGCCTGTGAATGTTGGACAATCTCCTCAGAGATGAAGTACTGAAGCAAGAGAAAGAAAGAAAAAATGTCCTTAAGTGTTATGTAATATCAGTCGTCCTATATAGCAATGAGTGACGGGCAATCTCCTCAATGATGAAGAACAGACTTGATCCAACAGGAACAAAGAAAAGAGTACTAAACCGTTATGTAATGGCTGTTGATGCTGAACAATCTCCTCACTGATTAAGAAGAGGCTTGAAGCAAGAGAAACAAAGAAAAGTGTTCTGGATTATTATGCCGTATCAATCTTCTTATATGGCAGTGTATGTTGGACAATCTCCTCACAGATGACGAAGTGACTTTAAGCAACAAAAATGTAGTTCTACAGAGTGTTGCTGAGAATACCAAAGGCCGAATATGTGAGCAATAACGAAGTTTTAGATAAATTTGAAACAAAAGCACACAATAATTAACATCAGGAAGAGACAGTTGAACTATCTAGGACAAATAAGAGAGCTTGAAAAATGTGATACTCACACGGCAAATTAAAAGCAAGATGAGACAGAAGGAAACAGCAGATAGCCTTCCTAACGTGCTTGAGTAAATATTTGACAGAGAAAGGTTTAGTAAAGATAACAAAAAGAGAAAATTTATTGATAGCTTATAAGGACTGGAAATTGTGGAGAACCATGATCACCGACGTCTTATATATAAGAAGAATACTATCTTAGCTGGGTAATATTTAAAAAAATCCGACTACTCTTTTTTACCTTCAAAATTATTAAAATTTATTAATCACATTTCTAATAGTTTTTCCTTTGTTTTCTTCTGTTGTGCAGGGTGAGATGAGTAAATTGTCGCCAAATTGTTTTTAATTTCACGCATGCGTGTTGTTTGTTTTTGAATATGTCGACTTCACAGTATAGTAGAGTCAGTTGGGCACCGTCTGTAAGAAAAAAGTGCACCATCATGCAATTCAGTCCGCCAGAAATTTGGAAACGGTATACTGTAGTACTTGGCAATCACGCTGGAAACTCCAATACGAACCTTTCAGTGTTTGAGTGGCAATCTGGGCACAGTGAAGAGGATTCAAAAAGAGTTGGATGAGTCTAATGGTGATTACGAAGCCTCCATTCATCTTCCTACAGGGCCGGCATCAAGTTCCTTGAGAAGGTAGTGCTGACCTTGTCAAGGTGATGGCTGCTGGAAGACACTATGTCTGGCAACAGGGCGCTGCCTCATGCCACACAAGCAGGAGAACATAGTCATGCTTGTCGGACAATTTCTGCGACCATATCACCCATTACATCTGGTTATTCAAACTCCTCAGACTGCAAACCACTTCATTATTACGTGTGGGACACATTTGAGCGAGAGACCAACAAAACTCCTTGAAACACAAAAGATAAACTGAATGCAAGGATTATGACAGCATTCACCTACTTTAACAAGGAGATCGTCCAGAAGAGTTGCAGAAGATTCCGAAGTCGTCTGGAGGCCGTGGTTGAAGCCACTGACGATTTTATTGAATAAATTTACTCTTTAGTATTTCAAGATATTTTTGTGTAATGTTAGTAAATATATCTATTAAAACGAAATATCAGTGTTATTTTCATGTTTGCAAAATTTAGACGACAATTTATCTATCGCACCCTGTAGATTTTCTTGTTTATCTTAAAGAATTGGTATTTTTTTCAAATCTATTAGGGACTCTAGCATCCGGAAAATGTTACACAGACGCTATACATTCTCCGGTAGAAGAAAATATATTCACAGTGCTTAGCAAACAATATGTAATAAACTTCAATTATTTTTATGACTATGCATTCTGTAGACTAGAACTCTAGCGTACTTCCTTTTCTACCCTATTAATAAGAAAATGGACTGCTCCTACTTATAAATATAGCAAGTAGCCACATTAGAGTAGGATTTTAGTTGTCCTCATTTTCGTTGCCATATTCACGATGTTTCGGATGTTTTACGCTCCGGTTTACTTTAGCGTCTGTCTATATTTCTGAGATCAGATATTATAATTATTTAAACTATTTACATTGATCGGGCTGTTATCCTCATCTTCGTTGCCATATTCACAACGTTTCATTTTTTTTCTTCAGGGAGTATTTGTAGAAACACTGGATGCACATTAAATTTAACGACATGAAAAATTAGGCATAAAATTTGGATGCAGGAAAATATTAAAGAAACCTCTTGAAATAAGCATTTATTTTTAAGATATTACATTGTATATTTAAATATTCTTGTGTGAAACCGGTGCTTTTTTTAATATAAAAATAATTCATAAATTACTGTTCTGTTAACCTGGTGCGCACCTACCTACCTTTCAATGTGGACAAGGACGCCCGGGCGCGCATGTTGAGAAACTATTCTAAACTGGAAGCTAAATGCATGTACCAGTGGTTAGAGTATAAGCATCCCGCCGATGTAGACCTGTTTCAAATCACACTATTGACAAAAATCATTTTTATTTATTTTATGTGTCCGAGAGAGTTGATATTAACGTGCAGCATTGTTGGGCATGATCTGAAAGCAATACTAGAGTTTGATTCAAAAATTAAGTGAGAAACCTTTCGAAATCTGTCCACGCTTGCGCTATTACAAAGACATAAGTCATTGTTATCAACTACTGGCTTAGCTAAGAAGTCTCATCTAAAGTCTGCTCAACATCCTGTGAGTATTGAATAAAAACTGATGTGTCGAAACAGGCGTTTGAAGAAGGGATTAGGAAGCCATCTCTTTAGTCTTGAAGTGGCTAGATGCATCAATTCTACGCGAACACTTACAAGGCAGATTAGCACGCCCGGGCAAGAAACCGCCAGTTCTCTGCTAACAGTTTATTTTCTCGCACTTCTCTCTACTAGAACTCTCTTCCGGCTTCTAAGTAAACTTTAATCTTCAAAAATTTAAATACAATGTCAATCGTTAACTTCTTCTTAATTCCTGTTCTTTTATTGTTCTCTTTTCATAATAGTATTTTTTTCATATTTTCTCATACTCAATAATCTCTCGCGTTTTAGTGGCTTTATTGCCTTGCTTGTGGTGAAATGATTAAAACGTCAAGCAAAGTCGGGAATGTGTAGTCTGCCATAATGGAATTACAAGTTTTTTTTTTTAAATTCTGTTAATTCCTGACGATAGCTAAAAATATTATTATTATTATTTTCAATATATAAGGGAATAGTGAGGACAAACTTTCACTGTCGATAAAATACTTTCGTGGATGCTTCTCAAATAGCCTCTGATAAATAAGTCCAGCTCCAAACCGGATAATTGGCGAAAGCGGACAACTGGCGCCTAATAACGAGCCGCTTCTGGTAGATGGAGCTCGACAGTCCAGGGAGTCAGTTCATCTAGGGCAGGGTTTCGCAACCTTGTTTACCCCTTTTACCATTTGTCAGAATGCCATTCCCCACTCCTTTTCAAGGTGACAGGCCAGATAGGCCAAATTCTATTGCTCTCCTCCCCAGCCTAAAATTACTGTGGTCCCAATTTACCCCTGAAAATCTAAAATTCACCCCCTGGGGTAAATTCCACCCCCCTGCTCTAGAGGAAGAAATCCCCGATTTTAAAGACCCACTATCTTACGGTCATATCGAAACACGGAAAAGGTTATGGAAGTAAATCCAGATAGAAAATCCGGAGTGGAACCCCGAAGGCGGTGGCTGTCAACACTGATAAATTTACAATCAACATCCACAACCAAACTGTTTCCAAATATAATGAACTGTATTTCTTTGGGTATTGTTGGTATAGCTGAGAGGGGGGATCTGTCATCAGGGCAGCGCACAGCATCAAGTTACCATCACTCAGGACTGCACCCAGGAGAGGTCACTCCAGTCTCAACAAAAGCTTTTCGACCAAACAAGACGATACCTTTATCTTGCGAGGTAAAGGATCCCTACTACATAAGTCCTACCCACAAAAATGAACATTTCTCAAAATAGTAGAATATTCCATTTCGTGGTTGTGTAAATCACAATACAAGTACTCGAATCTTCAAGGGTCACTTTAGGTATTAATGTAAGAAGAAAGAGAATATAAAAACATATTTTGAGGACGAGTAGTATAGTTCACCCTGGACGTAAAGAGATCAAAGTTGTAGTTGTCAGGGAAACATTCTCTCGGGAGTTTGTTTCACAGATAAACATTTCTAGAGAAGAAATGGTCTGAGTCGAATTTGATTTTATCAAAGGAAGACAAAGGAAATGGGGTTGATTTACCACCCTAAATATAGCATTGCGTCTGTCTAGCTGTGAAGGTCTGATGTAGTGGAACTAGAAATATCGTTCAACATTTGACATAACAATAGCGATGTATTAGATCATTGCAAAACTTACTGCCTGATTAACAACTTAAGATAATTTACATAGCCCACGAAAACATTTATTATTCAAGTACATTGTCCTCATTGTTTTAGCAAATGTCTCCCATCGTTGTAGAATCTTGTTGATGCCATTCTCGGAGAAACTTCATGTTTTTTGTTGGAAAAAAGGTTGTCAGGTACTTTTCGACTTTGTATATTCATATACAGACAAATTAGGAATATCGTCCTGGGTATGACGATAAACTGCATCCGCGTCCTGGGTATGTCCAACAACAAGGCCTCTGATCAGGATGTTTTGAGGAGCGTGGAAACACCTCTTAATTTCTGGTGTTCCCAGGTCCACTCTGACCCGGATGGTAGCACCTGTTAGTGTACCAGCTATGGGCAAATAGTTAACTTCGAAACTGAGGTAAAAAGCATTATAAAATATTACCAGCAATACGTTTTTCTAGAAAAAGACTATTACCAGCAATATGTTTTTGTAGAAAAAACTATTACCAGCAATACGTTTTTGAAAAAAAAAAAGAACTATTGCCAGCAATATGTTTTTGAAAAATATTAACAGCTATACGTTTTTGAAAAAATAATATTACCAGCTATACAAATAGATTTTTGACAAAACAAAAATATTACCAGGAAAAAAATTTGTCGGCATTAAATGACCCATTGAGGTTGATATGCTGTCAAAACAAAGAAACCAGATTAGGGACAAAAATTTTTTCTACATTTCCGGTTTGATCTGAATTTTGTAAAGGTAAATCATGGCTTGAGGAGTCAGATAATTTCAGGAACGGTACAAAGAAACGACCATTTTTTTTAATATCTATAGGGGTTGATTATGTTAGATCCTTGCAAAAGTTTGTCTGATTATTAAATTAAAATAAAATTTTACATATTCATAAAAATAAGCATTTATCAGTCAAGTACATAGTCTCCCTCACAGTCGGCTGGGACTGTAGAATACGCTGATTGCACCTCTGCGGTGGGGTAACCCCCCCCCCCACCGACTCCAATGGGCGTACTGGGTAAGATGATAAGCTACATCCGACAGAAGATTTTTAGGAGCGTGAAACCACCTCTTAATTGCTGGTGTTCCCAGATCCACCCTGACCCGGATGGTAGCACCTGTCAGGGTCCCAGCTATAGGCAAATAGTTAACCCTCCACCCAAAAGTGGCCAAAACAACATGAAAGTTTAAAAATAGGTTGTAATAGCGGCAATACATTTTTGAAAAAAATATTACCAGCAATAAAAATTTTGTCGGCATTGAATAACCCATTGAGGTGTTGATATGCCGTAAAACAAAACAAAGTACATAATCTCTATAGTTTTTAACATCTGTCTCCTGTCGTTCTATAAGCTTGTTGATGCTCTTCTCGTAGAAACTTCGTGTTTTTTGTTGGAAGAAGGTTGTGAGGTAGTTTTCGACTATCTGTACAGAGTCATTTTTTTATCATTTAAATTGTTCTGTCTGGAGAATACGGAAAGTATTGGAGGGTTTGCCATTTCAATTCTTTAAGTTTCTGCGATGTCTGTTTTGTAACATGATGTCTTGCGTTGTGGTGGGGAAAAATTACACCTTTTTGATTTGCCAAAATCGGCCGTGTTTCTTGAACCTAAATCTCTTTAAATGGCGAAAGGCAGTTGAAGGATCGATTTTCAAACTCTTAGCGATCTCTTCCGTCGAAATCTTCGGTTTATTCTCCACAGAGGCAAGCAGCACGTCTACATTCGAAGCGTGATTGATCGTTTAGGTTGCACCCCCCACCACGACTTGATGAAATCTGCAAAAAAACACTTTTTGACCATCCGAAGGGCTGGAGCTACTGAATGTTTTTTTTTTTTTTTTTTTTGTTTTTGTTTCTGTTGCAGTTCTGAATTTCATAGCGCACAATATGGCGCACATCCACCATCTTTAAGGCATTCATTTGGGGACACAACGTGAGCATTCAATGAAGTCTGACTCGAAACTTAATACAAAGCTTTCAATCTCGAGCACCCCAGAAATCAGCACGAAAACAAACGGTCATTTTATATTAGCAATATAGACTGACATGGAGGAGAACTGATATTACGTAATTCAGTGCTATTTTTTTGTTTCTAATAATTTTATCCTGTTTCTTAATACTTTTCTTAGCTTTTGGAAGGTAACTTTCGCTATCCCAATACGACATCGGATTTCAGTGTCGAACTTTAAGTTCCTTGTTAAAACACTTCACACTCCCGAGTCCCGGCAGGGTCGTAGGGGTACTACATGTACTTGGGCAGGATAACTTGACAAATCTGGTTTTAATTCAGAGTTGCCTTTCTCCGAGGTTAGTTAATATCCAAGGCTATAGAACGCAGTCTGTTTACCCATAAATTGGGGGAAGAAGAGGATTCATGCCTTTCCCAAAGGTATTAGTACGTAAGTGAATATAATGGATCAGTCTACAATTAAAATTCAATCTGAGCCGCTATCCATTATCCACCATGCCTCCTAATAAAACACTTCACAGATATTTAAATTATTTTGTTTGATTTTAGTAACGCTATAATTTGCATGTTGGGTCGTTCCTTTTGCTTTCCCTTTTCTTGCAATTGCTCCTTAGTCCTTTCTTCTTGCTTTCCTTTGCTAACTGCTTTAGATTTTCTCATAGTTTCCTTTCTGTGTCTGATATGAACACTGTGTTAACAATATATCTTGTTAAGATTGTGCCCGCCATTAATGAAACCTTCTAAATCACTGAGAATCGCTTCAACGTCTATGATGAATGCGCTCGGTGAGAAGACATTTTACGCCATTTTCTAAATTTGTATATTTACTGAATCCATTTTCTTTATCTACGAAGGCGGTTTTCTACCAGTATAGATTCTGGATAATTCTAATATTCTTTCCAAATATGTCATGGTTTCGCAGCAAAGGCCAATAAGCTTGTAAATAAGAAACCCAGACACTAACAACTTTATGCAATGACTACTTCGAATTTAAGCTTTAATATTAAAACTGCTATACATCTGGAGATCCTTGATAAACTCCAAAGAACAATCTGTAATTCCTTACCTGAATCTCGGCTTCCATTAATTTGCCACATTATTGTCACATATCTTCCCTATTGATTTTCTTATAAATATTGTCATGTAATCATTTTGATGAGCTTTGAACGAATTTAAGCGCAGTACTAGATTGGCGGTTAGGTCTCACCATTTCATTTTTCAATAGGCTGGATATAACCGTATGATATATCCTAATAGTTTTATCTCCTGTACTTCTCTCTTGCAGAATTCTTTTCTGGCTTTTTTCTTTCCTATTTCTACCTCATGTCTCCTTCAAATCTATTCTTTTATTGTCTTGTCTCCTCAATAATCGTTTATTCAGTTTCCTTGCGTCACACAGACTTTATTGCGTTGCTTGTGGGGAAATGATTTTTAAAAAAGTGACCTTATCAGGTTTCAAAATTGTCAAGTGTCTGTTAACAACAGATGGAATAAGTACTATTTGTGACGATTGGTTGATGGCCTAATCTGGTAAGAAATATTACATAATCCCAACTCATAGTTCGCTCTGTCTGCTTGTCTATCTTTCTCTTTTTACTTGAGCTTTACCGACAGGAGCTCTCTAGGTTCCCGTTTGTGTATTTATAACGGTTCGGCTTTGTCGTTGTGTCCGATTTAAGGAATTGTGCAATTGCGTAATTTGTCGCATATTTGGAAATAGAATTATCGCTCAAGTTTTTGATTTTTGGTAGCCGAGGTTGACGTCAATTCTTGTACGATGCGCACATATTATTTTAATGAGATTCTACGATAAAGGAATAATAATAATAATAATAATAATAATAATAATAATAATACATTATTTTAATGAGATTTTACGGTAAAGGAATACTACTACTACTACTACTATTACTACGACTACTACTACTAATAATAATAATATATTATTTTAATATGATTCTACGATAAAGGAATAATAATAACATTAATAATAATATTTTAATGAGATTCTACGATAAAAAATAATAATAATAATAATAATAATAATAATATTATATTTTAATGAGATTCTACGATAAAGGAATAATAATAATAATAATAATAATAATAATAATAATAATAATAGAAATCTCGAAAATGTGGCATATGGGAACATCAACAGTCCCTGTTGTAGTTGAAGCCCTAGGACTGGTTGGAAAAGATTGCAGTAGACTAACTGAAGGGATTCCTGGAAGTCCATGCCTCAAGGAGATACAAACAATTGTTCTGACAAGTACAGCCCACACCTTACGAAGGGCTTTATCTATGTAATTTAATTTTTTTTTTCTTTTTTTTTTTTTTTTGTTAGTGGAAAGTGTCATAACGCCATTTCTAACCTTAGGTCCCTGGGCGGGACCCGGAAAGAAATGTGTAAACGCCAGAAATCAAAGAAAATAAAAATAATAATAATATATTATTTTAATATGATTCTACGATAAAGGAATAATAATAATAATAATAAGAATAATAATAATAATAATAATGTATCATTTTAATATGATTCTACGATAAAGGAATAATAATAATAATAATAAGAATAATAATAATAATAATAATGTATCATTTTAATATGATTCTACGATAAAGCTATACTACTACTACTACTACTAATAATAATAATAATAGTATATAATTAAATGTAATTCTACGATAAAGGAATAATAATAATAATAATAAGAAGAAGAAGAAGAAGAAGAAGAAGAAATAAATAAATAAAACACTGTTTTTACAACGTCCTAGACAGAGGGAAACCAGGAGGCAAAACACTGTTTCTAATTTTATGCAACGCGTAGTCAGTGTTCTTTCTTTTCTCATTTATTTACGAAAATGCATCACACTCGAAAAATATTCCTACTGCGGCGTTATTTATATTTGAGTCCTGGGCTTATATATGGTAACACAATTTGTTAAATGTTTATTTCTATTGATTTTTCTTGAACCGCAGTAAGGGCGCGTTTCTACAGCGTACGATAAGAAAGGGCGGAATAACGTATACATCGTGGAGAGTATATTTCTGGAGATTCTCTATATCACCAGATGCAGTCCATGTGTTTATTTCTAAAGCACTGAGAACGAATCTAAGCTGAAGCCGATGACTTACAATACCCCGCACACAGATTATTCAAGCAGGCATATTTCCTAAAAAGCTACACCATCTGTTTCCGGTGAAGAGCAATTTCAAATGGACCTGACAAAATTTCCGTCGACTCAAAGATCTTGCAATAATCATCACCTTCTTAATTGACATGTTACTCACTGCACGACTGACTTCTATCGTTATTCATATTTAATCTCTACGTTATTATCAGACACAAACATAACGTAAGATTCAACGATTCCGATTATAATATTAGAGTACCATTTAACATATTATAATCAAATATATATAATATACTAGCAGTAGAGCCCGGCGTTGCCCGGGGATGTAACAGTAAGAGATAGATCAAGTATCGACCATCATAAAGACTGAAAAATTAAATTGATAAAGATTATTGTTTAAGGTTGACGGACACGCATGTCTTAATTAGTTTTTTTTTTTATGAATTGGTCAAACCCAAACTCAAACAGAAACATTGTTTTCAATCGTTATGAGTCTACCGATTGAATAAAATTTTATTATAAGCAATTATCTTGTAAATGGAATTTTTAAAGCATTCTGAATGTAAAAATAAAGAAAAAAGTGTGCAAGACAATAAGAAACACTACCTGCCAAGAAAGTGACGTTTTGTTGGAATCGCTTGAAAAATGTAGGAAATCCGATCCCATATATAAACGAACACACACACACACACAAAAACACACACACACACAAAACAAACAAACTGGGTTTTTGTTGAAACTTGACTAATGCATGGAATAATAATGCAACGCAAAATGTACTTAGAACAAAATGTATTGAAACAAGAAAGTGTACACAATATTTACATATAGTCTTTTGTATATTCCTGGTAAGACCGTTCCTGGAGAATGTGTTGACTTAGTCGCAGTCGGGCAGAGTCTCTGGTTGAATCTCTTGATTCCTCCCTCTCTTCCCGGTACCAACCATATTTATATGGTCGGTACTCCACTATGCAAATTAGGTGGATCCTACCACAACAGTTTTATAATAAGTATAACTCGATATGAGTTGTCCCCCTTTCATTCTCGACAGCGATGCCTCTTAATCGTGTTTTCAAATTGATTTCGTGCAAAAACAATTGTGTTTTCACATTTTTGGCGCTGTCAGAACCACCGCAAGGCAATTTTACGTAGTCCTGTGAAGTTTTGTTGAAATCGGTTGAAAAATGTAGGAAATCCGATCCAATATATAAACGTACAGACACACACACACACACACACACACACACACACACACACACACACACACAACCTGGGTTTTATAATAAGTATGATTATAATCTAATATATATTAGTATATTATACGTTAAATGGTAAACGCAGAAAGAAAAGTTTAGGAACTACAGAATGCTTAGACATCAGTAAAAGGATGAGCCCGTAATGCGATTTACATGTCGGGGACACTAAAATCCAGCAGGTGCGTAAGTTTAAATGTCTTAGAAGTGTTTTGACAGATGACGGCAAGAGCGATACGGAGATCCGTAGACGTATTGGGATGGCCAATGACGCATACCAAAAGCTGGGCAGAGTATTACAAGACAGGAATATTTAACAGTCCCCCACCCCCGCGAGGAATGTATGTGGCACAAGGCCGAGTTTAACGTAGGTCTCTCCGAGCCTGTAGGCTCGGCCAAAAATGTACCCTTTGAACCCGCCTAGACGTACACAGTCAGAGACTGCCGGTCGACTGTAGACAGCTCTTAACAGCTCTAATATTATTATTACGTGACAGAAGGATCTCTTTGGTAGCAAAGAAAAGAGAACCGAGATGTTACGTGACATCTGTCCTTCTTTACGGCGGCGAATACCAGACAATTTCCTCAAAGGTGAAGAAGAGACTCGAGGCGACGCAGATGTGGTTCTACAGAAGGATGCTAAGGATATCATGGACCGAGTGTGTGAGCAACGATGAGTTATTGGAGAGGATGCAAACAAGGAGGAGGCTTATACTTAGCATCAGGAAGAGGCAACTGAAGTTTCTGGGACACATAATGAGAAAGAAGGGCTTGGAGAATCTGATATTCACCGGTCGGATAGAGGGAAAGAAAGACAAGGAAAATCAACGCATGACATACCTGGCTGACTTAAGCAAATGGATGACAGAACGTTGTCTGGGGTAGTTGGCAAAGGGACGTGACTTATTGAGCACTAGGGGAAGTAGAGAGCTATGGTCGCCTACGTCCTGAAAGGACACGGCATATAAAAAGAAAAGAATCGTTATCGTCCATATTGGTCGCTTGACTGCTTCAATCGTCGGGGGTGGGCCTGAGGGCAGAAGTGACAGAAAATCTCTTTATTGGTATCCCTCCCAATCAATGTTCTACGACCCATTTATACAAATTAGGTAGGTTACTCAATTTTTCCGACTTTTCTCTTACCTTCAGTAAGCCTTGCGAGTTTCACATTCCCCGCGCTTCTTTCCTCATAACAGCATATCTTTTGTCTCCTCCTTTGTTAGGAAGTTGTACAAATTCACCGTCATTCCTCTTTGGGCTTCACGAATTTAAGCGCAGTACTGGATTGGCAGCTAGGTCTCACCATTTCACCGTTGATATTGCTTGATTCAACAGATGTAATAGCTGGATGAAACTGACACTCTTCTGGAAGACAGAAAATATAGCACTGAAATCCATAGTTGCATTTGGTTGACAAAAGATGTCTTTTATTACCTTAGCTAACATTTCCTCAGATAGTAATAAGATTACTAAACTGTTATGTAATGGCAGTCCTCCTCTATGACAGTGAATTTGGACAATTTCCGAACAGAAGATGAGACTTAAGGCAAAAGAAATGCAGTTCTAAAGAAGGACACTGCGAATACTATGGACAGAGCATGTAAGAAATGGGGAAGATTTAAATAAAGAGAAAAAATATGAGACAGTTGAAATTTATCGGACGCACAAAGAGGAAAGAAGAGTAGAAAATATGAAACTCACAAGGCTCATCGAAGGCAAAAGAAAAGTCAGATAAAGGGAATAATCTACCCAACGTGTACAAACGGGTGGCAGAACAGTGGCTGGGAGGAATAGCAATGAGACATATAATACTTAGCGGTACTTTTTTTGAATCATTTCACTCCAAACAAGGCGATACTCACAGGTCGAATAGTAGAACTCCCCCTTTTTCCTGTTTCCCTGATAGCTGTAATCTCCAACTATTCAAATGTAATGTCAATCGACGTCTCCAGATGCCTTGATCTATCCCCTATCCTTCTCTTCATCCTTTCCTCTATCACTCCTATTTGCTCTCGCTCCAACTCTCTGTAACCGCTTTGCGTGCTAGTGGCTTCCCGCCTTGCTTGGGGTGAAACGCTTTAAAAAAAAGTACCTTGCGGTCTTAAGCGAGTAGATGACAGAACGTGATCTGGGGGAGGAAGCAGAGAGAAGGAACTTGTTGAGAGCTTCAAGGAATAGAGTGGAGAGCCATGATCGCCTACGTCATGAAAGGACATGACGCATAAAAAGATAGAAAGAAGGTACATTTTAGATCAGTGCTTCTTAAAGTGGTAGTTCACGGACTGGTGCACCAGCACCAGTCCGTGAACTACCAACAGCTACCGGTACGTGACTAGTGTCCAGGCCATACTAAGGAATCATTTGTAATGATTAATGTTATATAATTTTTGTTTTTGTGTTAATAAACTGCTTATTTTTTTATTACTTTTTATATGTTTTGATATTGAATTATTTTTTTACAAAATAAATGGAAGCTAAACAATAAGCAACTTTTATTATATTCATTATATATATTGTCTCCGGTATAAATTAATATTACCACGAAATATTACAGATACGCGACACATTGAGAAAAAATGCCAATACGCCATATCAGATAGTTTGAGAAGCACTGGTTTAGATTAATCTGAGAGCACTTCGACGTGATGTAATGGTTAGCCAATTTTTCTCGCTAGAACAATTATGACTGAGTAGTGAGTTTGATTATCACAGGATACCACATACTTTCGTCCTAGTGACGCATCTAAGATACGTTTAGAATATTATTTTTCGGCCTTGTGCCTTATAATTAAAGAATTGTAATACAGTTTAGACTAGATTATTTTATATCCTGAGGTATGAAGCAGGTTACTTCCACTCACTAGGTTGTTTTGGAATGGACTAAAATATACACTGACAGGAGCAGCGCTTACCAAACTTCTTTTTTTTTTGCCTCTGGGCCGCATTTTTCGGAATTAAAATTTCTCTCTCCTCACTAAATTTTATGTGATAAAAAGTACATTTCCAAATAAAAAAAAACAATACCCCCCCCCAAAAAAAAAAACAGAGCGAGAGTTAAAGAGAGGTAAGCGCGAATTCGAAGTCAAAACATTATCATTGATAACTCTCTCCTCCAATTTGCGGACCTCGTTATCATATTCTATATAAATGATGTAAAGCAAAAATAGCACAATGATAAAATAGGTCAATACTTATTTATAACTAGTTATACTTTGGCTCCTAAATGCAATGACAAGTAATCCATAATAATATTTTAAATTTTGGAATCATATTTATTTTTGACATGATTTTTTTGAAACTGTTTCTAAAATTTTGATTGTCTTTCAATCATTCCGCCTCACCTGCTATCGTCTTCCGCTGAGGCGCACCGAGCCGTTTGGGAACCACTAGTCTAGACTGAACTGGAGTTTACCAGGCACCAAAAACCTGTACCAGACTAAGTTTGTATATACTCAATGACTTCTCAAATTATTAGGTTGGTGCAAAAATAATGACGTAATAATGTCGTTTTTTGACGTTAAAAATAGGTCAAAAACGACCTTATTACGTCATTATTTTTTGCACCAACCTAATAGTTAACAGTTAAGCTAATTTACCATACCAAATTTACTCGCACCACTCCAAATTTTATGTGAGTAAAAGTACATTTAAAAATTAAAAAAAAAAGCGAGCGGCTTAAAGGGAGATAACCGCGGATTCGAAGTCAGAACATTATTATTGATAACACTCTTCTCCAATTTGCGGAGCCTAGTTAATATATTCTTAATACTTGACAAAATGCAAAAATATGACAATGATAAAATCGGTCAATAATTATTTCTAACTATTTATACTGTGACTTATGCATGCAATTACATGTAATCTATAATAATAAATGAAATATTGAAATCGTATTTATTTTTGGCAAATGAAATTTTTGGAAACTGCTTCTAAATTTTTGTCTTTCAACCATTCCAACTCACCTGCTATCCTATTATTTACTTACTTTTAACACACCCTTTGAAAGATATTCATTCACCAGAGTTTCATATTGACTACAAGCAGGAGAACCCAGTTATGGCTATCAGACAATTTCTGAGGCCACATCACCCCTTATATCTGGCCACTTAACTCTCCAGATCGCAAGCCCCTTGATTAATTATGTGCAAGGCGCAGTTGAGTAAGAGACTTACAAAACTCGTTGTAATCCCAAAGATAAACTGAAGGGAAGGATTATGGCAGCATTCACCAACTTAAACAAGAAGACAGTCCAGAAGAGTTGCAGGATATTCCGAAGTCTTTTGGAGGCCGTGGTTGAAGCCAATGTCGATTTTATTTAATAAATTTTCTCTTTAGTATTTTAAGATATTTTTTAGGTAATTTTGGGTAATAATAATATATCTGTTAAAATGAGATATCAGTGTTATTTTCATTTTTGTCTCACTTAGGCGACAATTTATCCATCGCACCCAGTATTTACACAAAAAATCAAGATACTGGAAAAACGACCGGCTCATTCTGCTGCTCCGGGAAATACCTATTCCTTTTACCCTTAATCTATCCTGACGCAAGAGAGATTAGACCAAAAAATATTGCATTGTTGCCATACCTTGGCTGGAGCTGCACAATCCTTTTGCTTTGGAAAAGCAAATCACCACCCTGCAGCTTCAGTTTCAAAGACACAACGTCGCAAGACTATCGCAACTTTCCAGATCACCTCCATCCACCAGCGTAGGCATTTACGGCCATGTTACGTCCACGGTGTTGAATCGCCCTTATTATCCCTATATTCTAAATGTAACCTCAACTGATACAGCTTTTACTTGCTACTTTGTGGAACAGGCTCTCACTTGGATGCTTCCTTGAACTCTATAATCTTAATCTTTTCAAGTCAGGTTTTAATCTATTAAGGTTTATTCTTGTTCTCAAGATATTTACATCCACCCAAATCTTCTTTCTTGTAAATCACACAATCCATTCACCATAAATATTTTAACGGTAACCTTATATCTAGAGTGGCACTCAGGCCTTTTGTTAGTGCTCTTAGAGAAGTAGGAGAAATTTTGATATTAAAACACGGCAAAAGCGAATGCTTAAGAGAATCGAACTGTCTCTCTTTGTCTCCAGATTCCATCAAACGGTGCTTTTTGCTCACCCATTATTTGTCCTTCTATATTCTTTTTGGTTCTTTCCTCGAAAATCAATGCCGTACCATTGTTTTTCTTTTCTTTTCTGGGCTTGACAAGTCCGGGATATATAGATTTTCAATTATTTTGTCTTGTCAGACTTAATTTCAAACTACCATCCATCAAAATGCGTTTTATTTCTTCATTAAGCATCGACTTCGATCAGAGGTTGCGATAGACCACCTTCCAATGATAGGTCCGACTAATTCTGTCTGCAGCCAAACAGAGCGGTACGACCGAGCACATTTAGTTACATATGTATTAGAGGGCAGATTTTATTTAACACTTGTATTTATAACATTACATTTTCTCGCGTTTTCTGAATCTGTCTTTAAAGGAAGCATGAATTCATCAAGTACCAAAAAACAAGAGATAGTTGGTCGATGAGCTCAAAAGGTCTAAATTTGGTTTTGAAATTGAAAAGAACAATGTCAGCTGGCTGGGTGTTGAATTCTATGTTTTCTTGTAAACTTCTCCTTTATGTTCCGTGCCGCTTCAGGACGTGTGCGATCATGGCTCTCCAAATTTCCTGTCCTTTGTAGCGCTTGATAAATTTTGTCGTTTTGTTATCTCTCCAAAAACGCTGTTCTTCTAACCGTTTACAAAATCTTCTTCTTCTTCTTTATGCACCGCCCCACTCAGGTCGTGTGCGATCATGGCTCTCCACAATTTCCTGCTCTTTGTAGCTGTTTTTGTTATCTTTCCAAAACACTGTTCTTCTATCCGTATACAAAATCTTCTTCTTTTTCTTCTTCTTCTTCTTCTTTATGCGCCGCCCCACTCAAGTCGTGTGCGATCATGGCTCTCCACAATTTCCAGTTCGTTGTAACTCTTGATTAATTTTATCTTTTTGTTATCTTTCCAAAACACAGTTCTATCCGTTTGCAAAATCTTCTTCTTCTTCTTCTTCTTTTTTCTCCGCCCCACTCAGGTCGTGTGCGATCATGGCTCTCCACAATTTCCTGCTCTTTGTAGCTCTGTTTTTGTTATCTTTCCAAAACACTGTTCTTCTATCCGTATACAAAATCTTCTTCTTCTTCTTCTTCTTCTTTTTTCGCCGCCCCACTCAGGTCGTGTGCGATCAAGGCTCTCCACAATTTCCAGTTCGTTGTAACTCTTGATTAATTTTATCTTTTTGTTATCTTTCCAAAACACAGTTCTTCTATCCGTTTGCAAAATCTTCTTCTTCTTCTTCTTCTTCTTCTTCTTCTTCTTTTTTCGCCGCCCCACTCAGGTCGTGTGCGATCATGGCTCTCCACAATTTCCTGCTCTTTGTAGCTCTGTTTTTGTTATCTTTCCAAAACTCTGTTCTTCTATCCGTATACAAAATCTTCTTCTTTTTCTTCTTCTTCTTCTTCTTCATCTTCTTCTTCTTTATGTATCATCCCCCCCCTCTGAACGTGAGCCATCATGTCTCTCCACATTTTCTATCCTTTGTAGCTCTTAATATAATCTTGTCTTTTCCTTATTTCTCCGAAAACCTGTTCCGCTTATCAAGTATAGTATGCTTTGTTTTCCTCTGTCTTACTTGCCTTCATGCTATCCAGGGAGGATCCTATTTTCCAAGCAACCCCCTCGCTTCCTCATTATCTCCCCCAGAAATCTCAACCCTCTTCATGATCTTAAGTATAGGTTTCATTTTTGTTTACATTTTCTCTAAAATCTCTTCTTTGCTTACGTGTCTGGTTCATATCTCCACCAACCTCCTGTAACAACATTTTTCTTTCTCCATGGCTCTTTCTTCATCTTTGAGGAGATTGTCCAACATTCATTAACATATAAGAGGACAGGTATCACATAATAGCTCAGTACCCTTTTCTTTGATTCTATCTCTTAATACTCTGCTTAGGTTTCGGAAGGCATATTTGGCTATCCCAATGCGTCTTCGGATTTTCAGAGTCGCACTTTCGGGAGGCACGGTTGAGTAATGGATAGAGACCCGGATTGAACAATCGGAGAGCCGAGTTCGAATTCCAGTCGAATTCATTAGATTAATTTACGTGCTAATACCCTTGGAAAAGGTATAAATCCTCATATTCTCCCCCCAGCTATGGGTAAATAACAGGACAGACCGGGTTCTATAGACTTGGATGGCAACTGATATACTGCAGAAAGAAATGGCAACTTACTGCGGGAAAAATGTCTGCTTCGCCAGTCATGTAACGAAAGATACATGATCGCCTAAGAGTGTATCACGTATGGCACATAACTGACTGAAATTCACTTACGCGCTAATACCATTGGAAAAGGTATGAATCCTCTTCTTCTCCCCATTCCAGATATGGGTAAATAGCAGGACAGACCGGGTTCTATAGCCTTGGATGTCAACTGGTCTACTGCAGAAAGAAATGGCAACCTACTGCGGGAAAATCTCTGCTTCGTCAGTCATATATGGAAAGATACATGATTGCCTAAGCCTTTCCGTCCTCTGTTAAAACACTTCTCAGATATTTAATTTTTTTTTATTCGCTTGATTTTGGCATCTCTGATGTGTAATTTGAATTTTTGGGCTCATCTTTTGCTAACAACCATGCATTCTGTCTTCTTCTTTATGCGCCGTGCTTCCTCTGGACGTGGGTGATCATGGCTCTCCACAGTTTCTTATCTGGAGTTTAATCATTTCTTCTCGTTTTCCTTCCCTATATTCTTTAGGAGTTTTTGTAATTTCTTTTCCCTGTCTGCTACCAACACTGAGTCATCGCATATCTTATATTGTTAAGATTATAACTGCCAATAATGAATCCTGGTAGAATTTATAATACACTCAGAATCACATCACTGTATAGGTTGAGTAAGTCTGGTGAGAAAACCCAACCTTGTCTTACACCAGTTTTGATATTTGTGTATCTGTTGAACACAGTTTCTCTCCGAATCTTGGCAGTTTGCTGACAGTATAGATTCTGTTTTATTCTTGTCATGGGTCCTTACCTATAACTAACACTATGTATACTACGCCTCTCAAGAGAGAGGGACGAATCAAGCCGAACTTCTCGGCTTGACGGTCGAAGTCTCTGCCTGTGAGCAGAGAGGAACCCGCACGAAGGGCAGAGTCTCGTTCGGGGAGGTTGACCAACCCGATCCCGTTTATACGGGTCCTACGGGCATTTTTTGGCCAAGGCTACGGGCTCGGGAAACCCACGTTAAACTCGGCCTTGTGCCATATACAACCCTCGTGGGTGTGGGTGGCTAGATACCGAATCAAGCCGAGAAGCTCGGCTTGACAGTCGAATTCTCTGCCACTGAGCAGAGAGGAACCCGTACGAGGCTATGCCGAAGGGCAGAGTCTCTTTCGGGGAGTTTGACCAACCCGATCCCGTTTATACGGGTTCTACGGGCATTTTTTTGGCCGAGCCTACGGGCATTTTTTAGCCGATCCTACAGGCTCGGGAAACTCACGTTAAACTCTGCCTTGTGCCATATGCAACCCTCGTGGAGGGGTGGCTAGATACCGAATCAAGCCGAGCTTCTCGGCTTGACGGTCGAACTCTCTGCCTCTGAGCAGAGAGGAATCCGGATGAGGCTCCGCCGAAGGGCAGAGTCTCGTTCGGGGAGGTTGATTAACCCGATCCCGTTTATACGGGTTCTACGGGCGTTTTTTTTTGGCCGAGGCTACGGACTCGGGAAAACCAACAAAAACTCGGCCTTGTGCCACATCTTTCCCTCGTGGTGGTGGGGGGAAGTAAATATCGAATCGAGTCGAGCCGATTGTAGTTCACACCAAACCAGACTGACAGTCATACTAACACCTTCCACATCTTGTATTATTATTTCGGGTAATATACCTTCGTTATTTCTACTCTCGTGTTGCTGTTGTCCTTCTTGGTCCATAACAATTCTAATATACTTCACAAATATATCAAGATTATGGTGCAAAGATCTGACCAACAATTTTGATATATATATATATATATATATATATATATCAAAATTGTTGGTCAGATCTTTATATATATATATATATATATATATATATATATATAATCGACTCTCCCGTCGAGATTCGACATATGAGGGTCAAGCAGATCAGTTTCCAGGAAACCGACAGCACATGAGATTTTGATTATAGTGGTGAAGGCCTCGTGCAGGACCATCCACACTTTTTGAAGGGACGAATACAGAGACCTGGTGCCACAAGGTCCCCAAACGACCCTCCGCAGGTTTTGAAGACCAGTTGCCATCCAAGGCTATAGAACCCAGTCTGTCCTGCTATTTTAGAGGATTAGCACGTAAGTGAATGTAATGGATTCGAACTCGGCTCTGCGATTCCACAATCCGAGCCGATATCCATTACCCCACCGTGCCTCCTATATACATCTGTGTATGTATGTACGTATGTATGTTTAGCTGGTCACTCGTATTCGAGGATGCCTCTCTACTAGGGCGGCTAGACAATCACTATTTCTAGACACTTGCTCATCAACTATGCTGAGCAGACTTTGTTACAGTTTCTGTGAAAGATCGTGTTATCTAGCGTGATCACCAATTTGAAAAAGGCCA
>CAHIKZ030003120.1:1650000-1795000 GCA_903632075.3 Acanthosepion pharaonis
GTAGAAATTATATTCATGGAAATGGAAGATCTTTCTTCTCCGAACATGATGTTTACGTTTAATGAGAACTGACAAAACTGCGTCAGGGTAATATATATATATATATATATATATATATATATATATATATATATATATATATATATACAAATTTTAATATATTTTATTGTTATACCTTATTTATATAGATAGTAAATGCTCTGTTTGTAAGAAACATTATTAACAGCATTTACCGGCATGAACGTCGGAGAAATATTTAAATATGCGTCCTCCGACAGGAATCAAACCTGTATCCTACACGGAACCATCATATAGTCTGACACGCTATACTAGTTTAGCTACAAAGGAGCATCTGGTTAGCAAGGTCGATTTTACTGCTTTTAAACTACAATTTTCTATGATTTCCCTCAAAAGATCATATCTGCTTGAAGCGTATCTAAACGTAAACAAATGACATCACACACTACGAAAAAGACAAAGTCACAAAATTATTTTAATATATGTTATTGTTATACGTTTTTTATATGGACGCAAATATTTAAATAAATGCTCTCTCTATTCAGGCCAGTAAATTTTGTTATTACTGTTTTTTATAAACAGAGCATTTACTTAAATATTTGTGTCTATATAAATAACGTGTAACAACAACAATATATATATATATATATATATATATATATATATATATATATATATATATATATATATATTTAATGCAAGCATATATATTTCTCGGACACTTAGTTTGGTAAATGTTGTTAATACCGTTTATTATAAACAGAGCATTTACTTAAATATTTGTTTTATATAAATAACGTATGACAATAAAATATATTAAAATAATTGTCAAACTTTGTCCATTTCGTACACACACACACACACACACACACACACACACACACACACACACACATATATATATATATATATATATATATTTGTTGGATAGATGTGAGTTTGAGGGACCTGGTTTCACGCTTTAGCGTTTGTCTGACGATCGCCAAAGCGTGAAACTCAGGGTCACAAACTCACATCTATCCAACCAAATATGTTAGCTCTATCTCTGATATTGAGCGCTTTTAATAAGTAAATGCGTATATAATATATAAATAATTATACATATATATATTTATTTATATTCATATACACTTTTCACACACACACACACACACACACACATATATATATATATATATATATATATATATATATATATATATATATATATATATATATATATATTTCCATACGTTTTTATCACATAAATATAGTACACCTTAAAGCTATATATATATATATATATATATATATAGTCTTAAGATGTACTATATTTATGGAATAAAGTGCTCAATATCAGAGATAGACCGTGTGTGAATATAAAACTGAACATAGAAGTCAGCACTTAGTCTGTTTCATGCTAGATGCAATCGTCAGGCCACGAGTGCTGTTATTTTTCTTGGCTATTTATATATACAGGTCAGTGGTGCATTGTGGGAAATATATATATATATAGCCGCACCTCTTAGGATCCCAACGATGATCAAGTAATTACCATCCCCGCAATCTGGGATCAGAACACTATGAAAGAATAGAAATAGATTTTTATAGTACAGATACCATTAAAAGATTTTGGGGAAATAAACTAATAATGACCCCACACTCATTGTTAAATAAGGTGAAGTTGATGGTGGGGAGTTGTTTGATATACAGAGCGTCTCTTATAGCAAGATGTTTTTGGTAATTTGATTTACATAGAATTTTTGTATTATATTATATATATTCTGTTTATAAGCATTTATATATTCTGTTTATAAGCATTTTTCTACTGATACACTTATTTGAGAAAATGCTCCGTTCTTTAATTAAACAGTATTAATTTCACTTGTCGTCCTGAATGTTTGTATTTTGTAGAAAATATGCGTCCTCCTACCGGAATTGAACCTGTGTCCTATACGGAACCATCATTAAGTCTGACGTGCTATGATTGTTCAGCCACAGAGAACATCCTGTTTAGCAAAGCTCTAATAAGTGCATTTAAATACACACTTTCGGCGACCTCTTTCTGCTCTGAGATTGTAGCTTAACGCCAAGAATGACAACAAATATTTATGAAATATTTATATCATATTTATATGAAATGGATTAAATTTGACAAATATTCTAATATATTTTCCTCTTATACATATTTTTTGTGGATACTCTTATTTGAAGGGCCATAGCACATGAGGCCTAATGACGGTTCAATATAGGATACAGGATCGATTCCTGTCGTAGGACTCTAATTTTCTACGAAATTTGTCTAATTATATATATATATATATATATATATATATATATATATATATATATATATATATGCAGTCAATATACCACATAACACCCTTTGAGCGCTTAGCTTTGGAGCGGGTAGAATGGAGATCAACGTATTTCAGTGGACTCAGCAATTTTCAATCTGCTTGTCTGAATCATCTTCAAAAAAGCAAGAGCAAGATCTAAAAGGTCAGCCAATCTAAGAGTGATCTCATTTCACAATCCCCACACTTGCTCCATATGTGACGGCCTTTGTAAATATGTATATATATATATATATATATATATATATATATATATATTGTGCATATTTAAGCAGCAATTTTTCATTAATGCATGTTTCATTAAATAATATAGACAAGTTTTGTCTATTTATTTTAAGAAAGTTCCTTTCATATTGTCTGATAAGCTTAATAACATTATTATTGAAGAACGAAAGGAAATCAACATATTGATACATGTTTAAATCCACTCTAAGCTGTTGGCTTACATATGTCATTATCAAAGATGGCAATAACTTTTTAATGTATCAACCAATACCTATAATGATAGTTTGTTTTTGTTGCATGAAAAATTTTCAAGCAACGACTAGCGGAAGCGAGACGCGGAAGCGAAAATCACGTCACAGCTCGTGACGTCACACATGACCACGCGAGAGTGAAAACGAGAAGTATTAAGTATGGGAAGCCGTTGGTATAAAGACAGAACTTGTCTATATTATTTAATGAAACATGCATCAATATATATATATATATATATATATATATATATATATATTGCAATTATTTTTTCAAAATATGATTCCATCGATACATAAGAGTTCTTATGTTTCAAAAACAGGAGCTAAAAACTTCAATGTAATTATAAAAATTAAATTGAATTAAAGTATCAAGCTGTTTCATTTTCAAGCGAAAGTTTAGGAAGTTTACAAATATTTTGGTGATAAATTTAAAAACAAAGTCTTACCTCTTTTCCGAAAGTTGAAGTGTGGGGTTGGGACATAAGTTCAGGATTAAAATTAGGGATAGGTAGGTGACCTACCCCTCCCTTCAACGCACTTTCAAAAAATTGAACATGTCATATTTCTCTGCACACACGATACATTTGTCGCTTACATATTTTCCGCAATTGGCCTGTCTATGTTCCGGTTTAACATGTCATGAATAACTAACTCACCCACCTTAGCGCAGATCTGACATTGAATTGGTTAATTAAGACATACCCACAAGTCTATTTTTAATTCTGACCATATGTTTCTGCCAACCTTTAACTTTCAGAAAAGAGATAACATTGTTTTTTTAAATTTTCTTAAAAATCATTTGATCACCAGATACTTAACATCGTTAGAAGTACAAAGTATTGAAACATGAAAGGTTTTTTGTAGCGATTTTAATGTATTTTTATTATAATCTATTATAATAAAAATAATAATATATTGCTCTACTTTGTATAGAGCACTTTATTAAAGTAAATGCTACGAACAGTGGCATTTTACTCCATCTGTTCTTTCTCTCACTTTGTATATATATATATATATATATATATATATATATATATATATATATATATATCTGTTTGAGATAGAGGGTAACAACTCAATAGTAAACATCATTTCAAAAGTTACTATTGTTTATGTTTCAGGGACGAAACTGAAGCTAGTAGTGATTTATAGAAGTACCAATGTGAAGGCCGGGGTTTCTTTAGTAGGTAATTTCAACCTTGCTCTGGTTAGCTTGTCTTCGGGACTTAAAAATCTAGTTACACTGATCTAAATAAAAAAGGAAAGCAGGTTCGATTTTTGCCGGAGGCACAATTTTTTATTATAGTCACTCTCAATATAGGCCAGTTGTTATTAATATATATATATATATATATATATATATGAAAAAATATTATCTTAAGGTGTGCTATATTTATGGATATAAAGTGCTCAATATCAGAAATAGAGCGTATGTAAATATAAATATAAAAATGAACATCCATCTCAGTCTGTTCATTAGCTATCTTTCTAGTTATCTTTCTATCTATCTCAGTTTATTAATATCTATCTGTTTATCTGAAACTGTTCATTATCTATATATCTATGTCAGTATGTTGATCTATATCTACTTCAGTCTGTTCATTATCTACCTAAAATTCAGTCTTAATTTTTCATGTATCTTTTATCGTATCATACCATATCTATCTATCTATCTATCTATCTATCTATCTATCTATCTATCTATGTCCACTTGCGTCTTATATATCTAATATTACGTAAATATGCTTACAAATAATAAATATATGTTGCTAATATTAACTTATATAATATATATTATATATAATATATATATATATATATATATATATATTGCATATATATATATATATATTATATATATATATATATATATATATATATATATATATATATATATATATATATATATATATTTTCACCAGATATATGTAGTTTATGTATATATATATATACATATATATATATATATATATATATATATATATATATATATATATATATATATATATATATATATAGGCTCGACTGAGAAATAAATAAAGGAGGATGTCAAGAGATGTTAGATGAAAAATAGTAAACAAGGGAGAAGCCATGGAAAAACAAGTGAAAACCTGGAGACCCGAGAAAAATAACGAATTGAAAAAAATTAAGTACACTAACCATAAAAGGAAGAGTTAAACAAATAGGGAGAGAAATAAGGAGAGAGAGAGAGAGAAAGAGAGAGAGAGAGAGGAGAAAGAGAGAAAGAAGATGGAAGCCAGTGGAAGGAAGGAAGAAAGTAGGGCAAAATAAAAAGGGACAGCGTGGTAAGGGTTGAGGTTAGGGGTCGAGGAAGCAAAAAGGGCGGGTATCCAACGTTGCCATAGCACCTTCCCTTGCCTTGGAAATGAGATTCTGCGATGTTTTAATTGCTCGCTGTTGAGCAGACACCTGCGACACGAAAGAGACGAGTGCGCATGCCCGTGCAATGGGAGAGGCAGACAGGAAGGAATATTGATTAAATACGCACTTGCATTGGGATGCACGCACAAACAAACACACACGAACACATGTAAACATATAGGACTTCATTTGAGCAATTGCATCTATCCATCCATACATAATACACATACATAACACACGCACGCACCTGACACACACACACACACACACACACGCGCGCACACACACACACATATGTATATATATATATATATATATATATATATATATATATATATATATATATATATATATATATATATATATATTCGTACCATGTACAATCGAATACTTATATGTTAAAATTACGCATAAAGTTAATTATATGTTAAAATTAAAACCTCCAACAAGATCTTCGTCAATGGTGCAACCAAAAAGAAATCAAAATTTCAACAATCATATATATATATATATATAATGGACTCGGAGAATGTTTTTACTATTATTATTATTATTATTATTATTTTACATATATTTTTTATATATATATTTTATATCTTTCACTCTTAATTCTGTTAAGACCTACGGTATTCAGGGAACGAGGTATTTCATGTATATCAAGATTCTTGACTGATTGCAATAATTCATATAAAGGTTTTTTCATATCTGGTCCTTCTATCTATCTATCTATCTGTATAAGAGTCTATTCATATCTATCTATCTATCTATCTATCTATCTATCTATCTATCTCTGTATAAGAGTCTGTTTATCTATCTATCTATCTATCTATCTATCTATCTATCTATCTATCTATTTCTCTATATATGGGTCTATTCATATCTATCTATCTATCTATCTATCTATCTATCTATCTATTTCTCCCTTTCTCTATATATGAGTCTATTCATATCTATCTATCGATCTATCTATCTATCTATCTATCTGTATAAGAGTCGATTCATATCTATCTATCTATCTATCTTTGTATGTTTATCTATCTATCTATCTATCTATCTATCTATCTATCTATCTATCTATCTATTTCTCTCTTTCTCTATATATGGGTCTATATATGGGTCTATTCATATCTATCTATCTATCTATCTATCTATCTATCTATCTATCTATCTATCTATCTATCTATCCCCGTCGATTAATATCTATCGTTAGTTATATGCCCAAAATTTCTTTTCTTTCACTTCTCACTTGTGAATCTTTTTTCCGGCTCCATGCATTCTACCCAACTTTAATGATGAGGATAAAAGTCCTAATAATGAAAATAAAAATAATCATAGTACCTTATCTCAAAGATATAGTGGCCGAAACGTTGTCAATATGTCTATGAAGATGAGGATAAATGTCCCAATAATGTAAATAATGAAAGTAATCCTAATACCTCATCTCAGAGATATAGACGGATATCAATAAAATGTTATAAAATTTAGTCAGCGAAATTTAGTCTGATATAGCAGAAAAATCCAACGCTAATAATGGCTTGTGTAACAGAAAATTACTCAGATGTATATTGATATATGCAGCAGAATCCAAGAAATCTGAAATATATGAAAAATAATTTTTTTTAAAATATAAGAGAATGGTAGGTATTCCCGTCGCTATAAAATTAAAAAAATAATCTACATCTTCAGTTAAACAAAAAACACATTTGATAATGGGCAATACGCTTTGGTTTACACATAATTTTTGCACATGGTATATCCAGAAAAGAAATGATTTGTATGAAGGCAAGAAAAAAATGTATAAATAGCTTAATCGGTGTGCCAAGTCAATCGTCTTCAATAATAACCGAAAAATAAAATATATTAAAAGCTACAAATAACAGGAAATGGTGGAGAGCTATGACCAACTACGTCCCATCACTGACCCTAGGCTTCATTTCGTCAGCTTGTTCAATACAAACTATTTCTCATACAGATTTCAAATTTCACATTTAACTAAACAAAATACACCCTTTCACTATAGCAACATACATACATACATACATACATACATATATATATATATATATATATATATATATATATATATATATATATACGTATTCAAATATGTATTTTAAAAATATAGTTGAATGTACAAGCACTTTTCATTTTTTGATACTTGTAACTCATAATTCTCCATAGCCTCAATCTTTTTTGTGGCATTGACGTCTATTCCTTTGGTAATTCTAATGTCGCCACAAGGCAATATTTATGGACCACCCATGAAGAAAGCTACTCACAGCTGAGGGTTGGCGAGTCTAATGTAAATATTTAACGGTGCCAGGTGCTGGTGAAATAGATTATTGGAAGAAATAATTGCATGGAACCACTTAAAAATGTCACCGTCCTGCCCATTGTCCCCAGCAGAAAGACGTAGCCTTCAGGAAAGTTGCTGTAGATTGTCTCTCGCTGATTGTAGGCACATCACGCAAAACACTGTTTAAATTTAGCGATTGATCCTCTTTTTATGCAGCTGCCACTGCTAAATCAGAATGTAATAGAAAAAAGGTCACATGACGTATCATCTAATTTATTGACCAATGAATATGCTTCATAATTCCCGGAGTCTCCTTCAAATTCCCGCTTAAATTATATATAAGCAGAAACAAAGCAGATAAAAACTTCAACAGCAGTCATGGAATTACTACAGTGTAGGAAATCCTTAACTATGTCAAGTTCAGCAACCAGTAAGTCATTCCTACTACCTTACACACAAATTCCTTTATCGTTCAAACTTAATCTACGAAAAAAAGGTCTCTACTTTTCGATAAGAGTGAACAATGACATTGAATGCATACATATATTTGTTATCAGTTCTTTTTATTATAAAACACACCTATCTCATCTTATATAACGTG
Organism: Acanthosepion pharaonis; assembly: GCA_903632075.3. Taxonomy (NCBI): domain Eukaryota; kingdom Metazoa; phylum Mollusca; class Cephalopoda; order Sepiida; family Sepiidae; genus Acanthosepion; species Acanthosepion pharaonis. The sequence goes on from CAHIKZ030003120.1 coordinate 1,658,110, forward strand.
CTTTTTAATTTTATAAAAAAACATATTTTGCTATGCCTAGAGTCAGCAGTTTATCTTCACATATAAACTTGTTTATGTTTTGCTTATTAAATGTAATGTCTCTTTAGGATGCAAGCGATCAAGTCCCTCCACAGATTATTTTTCTTTAGTGCGATGACTTCTTGGAAATGTTAGGTTTTACTGTTGGGTCCTTCACAGTCTTAAATTCGAAGACTCCTTCTCCTCCACACAAGGCAATAGAGACTAGACCACCCGGCTGTATATTGTCGAGGGGAAGAAGAGAGGGATTCCCGCCTTTTTAAACAGCATTACTCTCTTCTTGTTCTTGTTCTTGTTCTTGTAACGGCATTCACCCGGGGTGGGTTGAGCCGGCTCCAATATTGGAGTTTCATGGGAATTTGGAATTCACAAGCGGGCCCCAGACCCGCATGTATAGCACATGAGATTTGATTATAGTGGTGAAGGTTTCGTGCGGGACCATCCACACCTTTTGAAGGGCCGAATACAGAAACCTGGTGCATTACGTGCCACAAGATCCCCAAACGACCCTCCGCAGGTTTTGAATTCAGAGTTGTCCTTTTCTAGACCAGTTGCTATGCAAGGCTATAGAACCCAGTCTGTCCTGCTATTTACCCATAGATGGAGGGAGAAGAAGAGGATTCACATCTTTGAGAGAGAGAGAAAAAGAGAGAGAGACTTTCTACTAACCCGCATTCCTGGACTACTAATCTTCACTTCAAGTCTGTATTCTTACGTTTAATACACTTATTTTTCTATCTCGATTACTGGCGTTGTTTATTTATTTATGCAGGATTCCATTTACGGAATCCACAACAGACTCACCACGTTACATTCACAGGATTCATTCGCCATCGTTTCCTACGTATTCCATTAGTAACAAAGAAGTTTCCCCGAAACAGCCTCTTCCAAAGAACCGTTATTTCGTGGAACAGACACTACTGAATGGACGCTTTCTCGAACGCTACAATCTTAATATCAAGTCCAGCGTCAATCGTTATCGATGCACCATATCCTCATACGTTTTACTCCCTGCTTCCGCCTTTCAAGTTCATATTATACACATTATTCATTTTCTACCTTTATTGGTTTTGGGCTTTGTCTTGTGGGAACATTACTGTAACATATGACTAAATGCTCCTTAAATATGCCATAAAAGTGAGGGACTTGGTAAATACATTTTTTAAGCATTTCCCCCCAAGCAAGTTGTGAGTGCCACTAGCACGCAAGGGGTTACAGAGAGTGAGGACAAGTGTAAAGAAAGTTGTTTGAGGAAAGGTTAGAGAGAAGGACGGGTATCAGATCAAGGCTCAGATCTCGACTGACATTACATTTGAATATTTGAAGATTATAGCTATCAGGGAAGAAAGTAAGAGGAAGGGAGTTCCACTGTCGGGAAGTGCAAGTGAAGAAACTGTTGGAGTTGGAGAGTCGGTTACATTTAACTCTTTCGACAATGGAAGGGTGGGACCTAAATGCCAATCTAGTAGCTCGCTTACATTCATGCAGCTTGGGAACCAGTGAAAATAGCTCGTCAGCGCAGTTGCCATGAAAATATTCGTAGAAAAGACAAAGGAAAGCCACATTACGTCTGTGAGAAAGTGACTGTAGACGAGATGCCATATCAGGACTTAACACATTGCATGGATATTGTCGAGGATCTTGAGATGACCAGCAGGGGACTTCAGACCATTATATGGCAACAAGGACTAATCAATATTAAACGCAGAAGAAAAGGGATTCATTTCTAGAAGAAGCTTTGGGCATATTAAAAATAATACGCGAAAATTAGAAATATTGATTACTATCAGGATTTGAACACTGATCGCTGGTGCAGATGACATGCGCCCCCAGCTGAACAGCGTTATGGCTGGCTGTCTCTGTCTCTGTCTCTTTCTCTCTATCTCTCTCTCTCTCTCTCATACACACTTTGTTTAAATATGGAAGGAGTTCTACAAACCACGAAAACTTACTTGCCAACCAGTTTCATGAATGAAGACCCACAAAGTACTGCGATTAATCAAGTTTATTTTATATCCATACACACATTCTGTCCAGATAAGAAAATATATATTCAAACACAAGAAAAATGGTATGGTTTGGTTTATGGCATATCAACCTCAATGATTTTTTAATGCCGACAATTTTTGTTGCTAGTAATATTTTTTCCAAAAATCTATTGATGGTAATATTTTTTTTTACACACAAAAAAAAAAGGATTTCTGATATTAAAACTTATTTTTACACTTTCATAGTGTTTTGACCCCAGTTTAGGAGTTAACTATTTGCCCATAGCTGAGACCCTGACCGGTACTACCACCCGGCTCAGAGTGGCCCGGGGAACAACAGCGATTAAGAGGTGGTTCCACGCTCCGTAAAACCTCCTGATCAGAGGCCTTGCTGTCGTATGTAGTTTATCGTCTTACCCAGGACGCGGTTGTAGTTTATCGTCTTTCCCAAGACGTGGATGTAGTTTATCGTCTTACCCAGGACGCGGATGTGAATTATTGTCTTACCCAGGACGCGGATGTAGTTTATCGTCATACCCAGGACGCGGATGTAGTTTATCGTCTTACCCAAGACGTGGATGTAGTTTATCGTCTTACCCAGGACGCGGATGTAGTTTATCGTCTTACCCAGGACGCGGATGTAAATTATTGTCTTACCCAGGACGCGGATGTAGTTTATCGTGATCTACAGGACTTGGATGTAGTTTATAGTCTTACCCAGAACGCGGATGTAAATTATTGTCTTACCCAGGACGCGGATGTAGTTTATCGTCATACCCAGGACGTGGATGTAGTTTATTGTCTTACCCAGGACGCGGATGTAGTTCATCGTCATACCCAGGACGTGGATGTAGTTTATCGTCTTACCCAGAACGCGGATGTAGTTTATCCTCATACCCAGGATGTGGATGTAGTTTATCGTCATACCCAGGACGCGTATGTAGTTTATAGTCTTACCCAGGACGCGGATGTAAATTATTGTCTTACCCAGGACGCGGATGTAGTTTATCGTCATACCCAGGACGGCAAGAAAAATGGAATAAAAAGCTTAATTCGTAGAATCTTATCCATCGTCTTTAATGAAACTTGTATAAAAGGGGGTTTGCTGCACACACACACACACACACACACACACACACACACACACACACACACACACGCACGCACACAGACACACACATACAGAGACATGAACATTTGTCTTTATTTTGGCGCGAGAATCCCGTCAAAAAATTTTGTCAAAGTATTTTTGATACACCTTCTATATGATGTCCCAGAAGTCAACTCCGGATTTAAAGCAATTTGAATTTTATTTTTATTATTCAAAATAGTTTTATATAGAAAGAAAACTTAGAGTAGGTCAATATCTTCCATTTTCCACGCCACCCAGACGCGTTCCTTCTATAGCTTCCTTCAAAACAGTGTTCAATAACTCTGTTTCTGTACATATGTTATCCTGGAATTGCAGGATTATCTGCAAGAAAAGAAACTACAGTGTAACCCGGATATAAGAGAGTTGTCGGGACCGGAGAAGTCTCTTATATCCGGGTTTGGTCTATTTTATATACATTAAGACAGGCTCTAATTTGGGACCAGAGAAAATCTCTCTTATATCCGGGTTTGGTCTATTTTATATACATTAAGACAGGCTCTAATTTGGGACCAGAGAAAATCTCTCTTATATCCGGGTTTCTCTTATATCCGGGTCTCTTATATCCGGGTTACACTGTATTAGCATAAAACTTGCGGTTACATCTAGCCATTTCAACTCTAAAATGATGAAACCTATCAGCCAACCTAGTACTGCACTTAAAATCATGACGTCAATCTACCATAGAGGCAAGTTTATCGCATGAAAGTACTTATAGAAAAGTCACAGGGAAACTACATTACAGCGAAGTGAAAGGGACTAAAGCCGAGATGCCAGGTCCGGATCAACAACATCGCTAAATATATAGCAGGAACACAAGACCATATGTGGCAGCAATAGTAGAAGTATGGACGTATGTTAGACTTATAAATATGAAAGATAGATTCGGGTGAGAAAAATTGTTTAGCACGCTATAGTGTACCACCTTTCCTCGCAGCAGACCTACTGGTTGAAAATATAATCTTTCCACTTTATGTCAACAGAGAAGGCCCTAGAAAGCTCAACGAATTAATCTCCTGGAGGTTAGCATCTGCATTGTTGCAGAGCGGATCCACAGACGAGGCTATGTCGAGGGGCAGAGTCTCATCTTGGGAAATAGTTACCTGATCCCGTTTTATACGGAGTCTACAGGAAATTTTAGCCGAGCCTATGGGCTCGGGTACCCCACATTAAATTCGGCCTTGTAGAACATCTGACCGCGCGGGGTGGTTGGTAGCTATCCTGCAGTTGGAGATTCGTCTCCAGCTGTGCTGGTCAAACATTCTGCCTCCGGGCAGAGAAGATCCCCAAACGAGGCTATGTCGAAGGGTAGAGTCTTGTCTTGGGAAACAGCTATCCGATTCCGTTTTATACGTTGTCTACGGGGAATTTTTGGCCGAGCCTACTGGCTTGGATACCCCACATTAAATTTGGCCTTGTGCCACATCTGACCACGCGGGGCGGTTGGTAGATATCCTGCAGTTGGAGATTCATTGTGGAATTCCCATGACTCACTTCTAGCAGTTGACTACCTCTTCTACGCGCCGCTGGCGAATCTTATATGTGTTGTCCTAAGTATTATCGTTCATTACTTACCTTTGTTTGATTATTCTATTCAGTAATATTCCCTAGGTCACAACAATTATCATTTGATAATAAAGATTAAATCAGTTCGAAAATTCGTCCAGAAACCCTGTAACCTTTCAACCTGTGAAGAAGACATATATGCCAAATGCTGTAAAATGTCTTCGAAAGCCCGTGCTTTAGCATTCTTATCTAAACCTTGATAGGAACTTTATTAAATCGTTAATACATTAGCGGTTGACCTTGAAAGCCATATTACTTACCGAAAGAAGAACCTGCGAGGTGAGACGGTTAGCCATTACAGTGTTTTATCTAGCAACTAGCATAGTACCCGTCAAAAACAGATTTGCACTTCTACCCAAGTTTATAAAACTGAATGACTTGAAAGCTCAGAGGGGGCTCAATTTTGAATACTACTTGGCTACTGATGACAGAGTAAAATCAAAGTTTTATGCTATACTTTCAGATTTCAGATATAACGTTATCCAGAGAATATAGCCTAATTTATAGTTACTTTGTTCAAACATTTTTTCAGTATACGTAGCTGATTCTATTCAGTGTCGGCTTCAATTTTTAATGTAGATTGCTTGGAGAATCTGTAAGAAAATACTTATCTAAATGCAGTTTTATTGATGATATTTTTAAATATCCACTTTGTGACAGACGCAGATTTGTTAGAAAAAGTGAAATTTGAAGTAATAATAAATTAAGTTAATGTAATTAAATATTTATTTGATAACTGTTTCTGTATAAGGCTAGTGTGTGTGTGTGCTTGAAGACATAGGAATTGACATCAATTTTTGACTAAAACTCATGCCACAATTCGACAAGGTTAGCCTTTGAAGTTTACGCTGAAATCTGATTGGTTTGGTTTGTTTTGTTTTACGGCATATCAACACCTTTATTGCCGACAAAATTTTTATTGCTGATAATATTTTTATCTATCTATCTATCTATCTATCTATCTATCTATCTATCTCAGTATATATTGGTTTGTTTTGTTTTGTTTTACGGCATGTCAACACCTCAATGGGGTATTTAATGCCGACATGATTTTTATTGCTGATAATATCTATCTATCTATCTATCTATCTATCTATCTATCTATCTATCTATCTCAGTATATAATGGTTTGGTTTGTTTTGTTTTACGGCATATCAACCCCAATGGGTTATTTAATGCCGACAAGTTTTCTATTGCTGATAATATTTTTTTTCAAAAATATATTGCTGGTAATTTTTACTATTTGCCCGTAGCTGCCCCCCCTAACAGGTGCTTCCACTCCGAGTAAGAGTGCACGTCAGAACACTAGCAATTAAGAGATAGTTCCACGCTCCTCAAAACTTCCTGATCAGAGGCCTTGCTGTCGGATGTAGTTTATCGTCATACACAGGACCGCTGAAAGTTAACAATTAGCATGCAGTGTTGATTCCAATGACTACACACACACACACACTATATATATATATATATATATATATATATATATATATATATATTTCAATAAAGGTGCAATTAATTTACAAATTCATGAATTATTCATACAAAAAACAAATACAAAGGTTAATGATTTAATTGGCGAGAAATCCATCGTCGCAAACAATTCAAATAATATACAAAACCCCGAACCTGTTTATGAATGAAAAGATCCTTGTTTTTATAAATTTCTGTTGCATAAGTTATTATTTTTACAAGCTTTCGTCTGTTCCTACAGACATCCTCAGGTATGGAATAGATTTTATTCTTGTTTTTACTCTCAGTAATAAGAGGACAACGAAAATATATGTATAGTAATCCGAAAAAAGCTATTAGAAATGAGTTATTGTTTTTGGAGCGTGTAGTACGTCTGAGGATGCCTGCAGGAACAGACGAAAGCTTGTAAAAATAATAAGAACTTATGCAACAGAAATTTATAAAGACAAGGATCTTTTCATTCATAAACAGGTTTGGGGTTTTTGTATATTATTTGAATTGTTTGCGACGATGGATTTCTCGCCAATTAAATCATTAAATTTTGTATTTGTTTTTCGTATGAATAATTCATGAATATATATATATATATATATATATATATATAAGCACTATCTCCAATATTGCGGATCTAGTACTTGGACAAAAATAGGTATAAGGCTAACAGGTCGATAGAAGTATCATACATTTGCACGAAGAGAATTTCCAACAATCTCTATAAGAATTTGCATCGATTGTGTTGTGTCCTTATATAAAAACTTACCACAGTCGCTAGAGCCAAAGTGCGGATATGATGACGCAAAAATACAACAACGTTGAGATAGAAATAGGCCCATGCTAAGAGAAGCACATTTATAGACACATTCCAGTGGCTAGTTGCTCTGTTTCAGCGTAAAACAGAAGTCTGTATTATTACATCACCGCGTGGCGTATAAAAGAAACAGTAAGGAACTTCTACCATTTATGGCTCACTGGCAGTCTGCCACTAACAACTGTGACGTACTTTAATATATACTTAATATGTTCTTTTTAAATTTAGCATTTGGTTAGTGATTTAAACTTTCAGTTTGAACCACAGATAAAACGTATTTTCGGGGTAACCAGGCCAAATATGATGTCAAACGTGACCAGAAAAGAATTTGAAATTTAATATTTTTTATGTACATACTACACCCACCAAAGTTTTAGAATTAGAGACCTGTAAATATAAGTGTTTTAAACACGAATAAATACAATAGTGATTAAGTGAGAAGCCTCCCCAAATATCGCCTGTCCTATTTTTTGATAACATTCACTTTTTTATCCGCATTGCATCATTAATTGCCTACAAAATGCGACCGCAACCATAAAGATTCGATATGTTATTTTTGCATTGTTTGCAGCCATTTTTACCAAGACATCTAAATTTCGCCGTCGTTCTTAATAATAACAGTTCTTTTGTCACAACGTCTTTTTGTGGGTATGGAATTTAAATATTACCGTCAAATATTTCCATACTTTTAATATAGGTTTTTTACTACCAGAAATACATTGTAAAAAAATTACCAGCATATTCCATATTTTTTGAGTCCTATCTTCTTGAAACTCTGTAAGTCGTATATGCAATTAGTTTCTGTATGTATCTATGTGTTTATAGATAGATATATAGATAAATAATGCAGAGACGAAAATAGATAGATAGATATATAATGCATAGACGAAAATGGATAGATAGCTAGATAGATAAAAAAGAGAAGATAGATAGATAATGCATAGACGAAAATAGATAGATAGATAGATAGATAGATAATGCATAGACGAAAATAGATAGATAATGCATAGACGAAAATAGATAGATAGATAATGCATAGACGAAAATAGATAGATAGCTAGATAGATAAAGAAGAGAAGATAGATAGATAATGCATAGACGAAAATAGATAGCTAGCTAGATAGATAGATAGATAATGCATAGACGAAAATAGATAGATAGATAGATAGATAGATAGATAGATAATGCATAGACGAAAATAGATAGATAGATAGATAGATAGATAGATAGATAGATAGATAATGCATAGAGTAAAATAGATATATAATGCAGATACGTTTGTTTTTAATCATTTCGCCCCAAGCAAGGTGATAATGTCACCAAGACTCAAGGAGTTACTGGCAGTGAAAGAAAATGAGAAGGCTTTAGTGAAGAGAAAAGACAATAAAAGAACAGATTTAAAGAAACACAGACAGTGGCGATTGACGTTGCATTTAAATCCTTGAGGAACATAGGTGGCAGGTAAGCGAAGGAAATTATTAGAATAGAAATTACAGTTACATAATTCTAATTCAACAGTAAAATGGTGATACCTTTTTGCTAATCTAGTAGTACGCTTACCAAGTACGAGGTATCAAGCAAGAGAGTTCATTAGAACAAAGGCAATGAAAATATTTGTGGAAAAGACAGAGGGAAACAACATCTCGGTGTTGGGAATGTGACTGAAGACGAGATGCCAGATCAGGACCGAACAATATTACAAACCCTCCATTATTTTGTGCTGAGAATAGGTATATAGCAGGAAAACCAGATCAGATGTGGCAAAAGTATTCTGTGTGCGTGCGGATGGTGGATTTACAAATGTGCGAGATAAATTTTGACCCCCCAAAAACAAAAAAAAAAAAAACTGCCTGGCATACACAGTGAACCAACTTTCATAGCAGCAGACATGCAATCATTTCAATATAACTTTCCCAGTTCATGTCAGTCACAAACGCGAGCCCAAGAAGGTGCAAAGTGCTGTTCTTCTGAGGGTTAGTATCATTTATTAGAAAGAAATGCTTCTAATATTCGAACGTGTGTTTTAAAATGCATTTTATTAAGACGCAATAATTTTAAGGGATCAGTTCATGACGTAAAATAAATGTAAGACCGGTCACCCGTATTATGTCTTTGAAAATATTTAGCACCAGTTAATTCCTACAAATAATTATCAGGAAACTGTTTTCCACCATGAAACGGAAAGAAGTTCGCTCTTAATGTATGTAAAAAGTAATTATAAAAGTTAAGCCATATCCTCTTTGTGTCATGGACGCCATTTTTTCATCGCTGCCGTTGATAGACCGTTGCAAAGAAGATTCAGTGTGATTTCTGCATTTAGATCTCCACCCTCTACGATTACAAAAGTCAAGTGGCGGGGGGTGGTGGTGATGCTGATGATTAAGATAATGAAATTATAAACTTTAATTTTCGAAAGTGAAAATTTTATACAAATATCTTGTAAATTTTTCAAGTATTCCTGTGGAATAATAATAAAAAAAACATACGAACTTAAATGAAATGTTCAATATATCTATCTATCTATCTATATATATATATATATATATATATATATATATAGGAAAATTTTTACTACGTAACCTAAAAAATGAAAAACGGAAAAAATAAAATAAAAACAAATAAATATACTAATAAAAAAAATAGAAATAAAAAATAAATAAATACTATGTTGCTTAAAAACCGATAACCGAAAATATACAAGTAAAATAAATTGACCTAAATTCACCCAAGTAAATAAATAAATAAACCAATCCTAAATAAAGATAATCAATTAAAACCTGTTTCCGCCAAAAAATAATAGCTAGAATGAACCACAACAATCAACCCCAAAATTGAACAAATAGCTTTAATTAAACTCTCAAACCAAAACAAAACTGTTAAATAAGTGATATAAACAAATTCTTACTACGTTAATAAATAAATAAATAAAATAAGAAACAAAAAAATAAATACAAGCAACATAATTTGACCCAAATATATAAACAAACGACTTCCGGTAAAATAACCGCCATAATAGAATACCCACAATGCACCATTAACCCGTATATATATAAATAGCCGAGAAAAATAACAGCATATGTGGCCTGACGATTGCATATAGCATGAAACAGACTGTCGCCTCTAAGTGTTGACTTCTATGTTCACTTTTATATATATATATATATATATATATATATATATATATATATATATATAGGCATAAATATTTTTTAGACTACTTAAAGAGAATTTCCCAGAAAATAATAGGTTGTATAAAATCTTTAATAAAAACTACGGCAAATTAAGCTATAGTTGTATGCCTAATGTGACCAGTTTAATTAATAGATTTAATATGAGAAAAATTAAGGACAAACCGTGTGCGATCCCCACCCCGGTGTAATTGTAGGAATAAGGTAGCCTGCACCCTCCAGAACAAGTGCCAACAAGAGTTCGTGTTATACCAAGTAAAAATATATAAGGATAAACCAAAAAATACTGATAAAAATCCTAAGGTCTATATAGGATCTACTCCAAATAATTTTAAAGCACGATACTATAACCACCTTAGTAGTCTGTCTATATTTCTGAGATGAGGTATTATGTACAGTATTTACATTAGTCGGACTATTCATCTCTGTCGCCATATTTGTCACAACATTTCGGCCGTTGTACGCTCACGGCCTTCTTCAGTTGTTTGGATTTGTCACAACATTTCGGCCGTTGCACACTCACGGCCTTCTTCAGTTGTTTGGATTTGTCACAACGTTTCGGCCGTTGTACACTCACGGCCTTCTTCAGTTGTTTGGCTTTGTCACAACGTTTCGGCCGTTGGACGCTCCGGCCTAAAGAAGGCCGGAGCGTACAACGGCCGAAACGTTGTGACAAATATGGCGACAAAGACGAGAACAATAGTCCGACTAATGTAAATACTGTACCACCTTAGTAACGAAACATACAAACATAGTACAACTTTATCTACTTAGGTATGGAAAATCAAACCAGAGAATGAATAAAGACACCATTTTGAAATGGGAAATATTTTTAAAAACATGTCACAGAGCAGGTGATAAATTTTGTTCACTATGCACAGAGAAGAAGTTACCTATTGCTCTGTCTAAAAAAAAAAAAACAATAATTTATCAAATTTAAAATCTGAAATCCTGAGTAGGTGTAGATATAGGAAACGCTGGTTAAAAGAATATTTGTTTTTTTTTTGTTCCGATATTGAATAAATACATACCCTCACCCCGGTTGTTGAGTTACGGTTTTACTTCGTTGATTTTTTTTTTTTTTTAGTCACGTGGTCATGGTTGTTTTTATATTCTGTTTCACCCATACCTCGTTGGTCAGTTGACCCTGACGATCCGTATAGGTGAAACCTAGGTAGGTTTACCTAGCTCTTTAGGTTCATATATATATATATATATATATATATATATATATAAGTGAACATAGAAGTCAACACTTAGAGGCTTTCTTCTATGTTCACTTTTATATTTACATACGCTTATCTCTGATATTGAGCACTTTATCCCATAAATATAGCACATCTTATTTCTTGATATATATATATATATATATATATATATATATATATATATATATATATATATATATATATATATATGTATAATAGCCTTAAACATTAATATTTAATTGACTCTTAATTAAAAATTGGCAATTCTTAAGAATAAAGAAAATGTATAAATCCGCTTTCGTATGTTTGGGTTTTATTACAATTGTAATGATCACTTTTTAAAAACAATCAACATTCAAAAGTATAGCTGTGTCAAGGGAATAACCGTCCTTTTGAAATAACATTTTTTTGCAGGTATGGAATTTAAATATTACCGTCAAATTATATTCCATATTTTTTGAGTCCCATCTTCTTGAAGCTCTATAAGTCCAAAGTGTCTTCATGAGTTGCTGAGAATATTACGAGCCAAGTGACTTGGATAAATGATGTGATGATAGTCAATTAATTTTCTTTCTTTAAGCACAAGAATTCAAATACAGGGAAAAAAAAAAAAAAAAAAAAAAAACTGAAGAAGAAATATGACATCTCTGATTGTAAGGCTAACATTAGCCGTTTCTTCATAAGAAAACATTCGGTATTGATTGATCGAGTAGCCAATGCTTCTCGAGTTACACTTTTCTTCTCTTCCTGGCCATCATGTTGGGATCAACGTGTAGTATCTGGTCTCCTCATCTCTAATGACAAAGAAACATTCGGCATTCATTTACCGAGCAGCCAGTGATACTGTTTGTTGAAATTAAAATTCTATAAACTTTCTATTTAAACAATCTATCTGAAAAAATAGTTTTTTCAATTAATATGATATCTGTCTTATAAAGACAGTCAACGCTTTGCAATCTCCTCACAGATGAAGAAGAGACTTCATGCAACAGAAATAAGGATCTACAGAAGGATGCTGAGGATAAAATGTACGGAATATGTGTGCAACGACGAAGTTTTAGAGAAAATGGAAATTTATACTTAACAACAGGAAGAGATAGTTTAGTTTTCTTAGGCACATAACGAGGAAAGACGGACTGGAAAATTTGATACACACAGGAGAAGATTGTAGGCGAGAGAGACTGAGGAAAACATCGCAAAATATACTGAGTTTGAGAGAGTGGATTGTAGAACAGAAGGAGGAATAAAAAACAGAGAAATTTATTAAGAGCTACGGCGTAGGAAATTGGGGAGAGCCATGATCGCCAACATCGTTAAGGGACACGGCACATTATTGTATTGTATTGATAGGGGTTTCTTTCCTGACCTCTTGTTTGTACGTCAACATACTGATTATATCATTATTTTCCCTTCGAGTTACATATGATATACATGAAAAAGATTGATGAAAGAAAGGTCAAAGATGATAGGGAAAGAGACACGAAAGAATGAATATGAAGAAAAGATGAAGGCGAAAGGATAAATAAATAAAGAATAAACACGTAAAGAAGAAACTTAAAGTAAGAAAAAAATGAAAGAATGTAAAAGAAAGAAAGAAAGAAAGAAACAAAGACAGTGAGAATTAACGAAAAATAAAAAGAAAGAGAAGAAAGAAAATAAGTAGAAAAGATACTATGAGATAGTGGGCGAATAGAAGCCTAAAGAAAGAAAAAAAGGGAAAAGAAATAAGAAAAAAGGCTTAAAAAAAGAATGAAAATAAATAAAACGAAAAAATTAAGAGAAAGGAAGGAAAAAATGAAAAATAAAAGAAAAAGAATGAGAAGAAAGAATAAGAAAAGAAAGACAAAGAAAATAACAACGATGAAAAAGAAAGTAAAAGAAAAAAGGAAAGGAGGAAAGAAAACGAAAAAGAAAGAGAAAAAAATAAAAATGAAAACAAATGAAAAATGAAACAATGAAAAAAGATAGCAAAAGAAAGATAGAGAGAGAGAGAGAGAGGGAAAAAGAAAAGGAAGTACAAAGAAAAAATGATGAAAGTGAAAGCAAGAAAAAAAAAATACATAACCAAAATTTGAAAACGAAAGAAAAAAGTTAGGTTCAAGAAAAAGAAAATGAAAAAAGAAATTAAGAAAATAAGAGAATAAAAGCACGAAAAAGATAAGAAAAATCTCAAAGATAAAGAAAAGACAAAAAAAAGGAGTAAAGAAAGAAAATAAATGAAAGAAAAAAAGAAAGGAAAAAAGAAAATGAAAGAAAAAGAAAAGAGAAAGATGGAAGAAAAGAAAAGAAAAAAAAAGAAAAAACAAAAGAAGCAAAAATGAAAAAAAATAACGAATGTGAAAAAAAGAAAGAAAATGAAAGAAAAAGAAAAAAGAAAGGTGAAAGAAAATAAGATAAAAGAAAAACAAATGAAGAAAAAATGAAAGAAAAAGAACAAAAAGAAGTTGAAAGAAAAGAAAAGAAAAAAGAAAAATGAAAAGATAATGAAGGAAAAATGAGCGACAAAAGAAAAGAAAAAAGAAAAAAAAGGAAGGAAGAAAAAGAAAAAGAAAGGGAATGGCATTTATTTGTTTAATAATTTCTTTATCAATGATTTTTATTTTTTTAGCATGGATGTCGAGGTCATCTCTAAAGTTCAAGAAGAGTGAAAGGTTCTTGAGAAATGGGGAAATGGGGGTGGGGAATGGAGTAAATTGTTCGGTGAATCCAAAAACGAAAAGCAATTTTAGTTATTTTGATTGGTTGTCTCGAAATGGCTTCCTTATCTGAGCATGTCGATTCTTGTGCCTATAAGCAAAAACACGTGAAAAGCCCGAAACAGCCATTTTGTCGAGTTCTTTATGTGATATTCAGATAACGATACTGACTTCTTGATTAGCGTACGACCGTTTGTGAATGAACGGATCTGAGTATATACCTGTGCTTAAAGGTGAGAACAGAAGTGGTTGGAATTGGCTTCGTAAATGAACATGATCCAACTTATGACCTTATTTTCACAGTAATTCTTATGTCGTCAAGGAACAAGGACCTATTCTTTCTGCTTCCGGTCTCATCCCCAGTCATATTAAACGTTACATTCGCTCGGATGGACTGAGGCAGTCCTACAAAAGATTGAAGAGAAAGAAGGAGAAAGAAAGAAAGGAAAAGAATGAGAGAGAAAAAAAGTAAAAGAGGAAGACTGATATAGGGAAAAATGAGGAAGAGAATAAAAGAAGAGGAGGTATGATAAAAACGGGAAGAGAGAAATTTAAACAAAGAGGTAGAGAAAGAATATAAGGGAGATAAAGAAAGTAACAAATAGAGAAAGAAAGTGGGAGAAAGAGAGTAAGGCAGAGAAGGACAGAAAAAGAAAGAAAGAGAAAAAGTGAACGTGTGAAAGAAATAGAGATAATGTGAGAGAAAAAAAAGAAAAGAAAACGAAAGTGAGAGAGATAGAGTGTTATGGGATCTTACCCATAATAATAATAATAATAATGGACTATTCCATACTTAATAAATACTGTGCCTCAGGAGTAGGCAAAGAGCCAGTCGTTCAAGTCTGAACCGACTGTTCGGTTAAACTCTCTTCCTACGGGCGGGAGGAACCCGAAGGAGGCTACGCCGAAGAGCGGAGTCTCTTTCGGGGAGGTAAAACCGGCCCTGAACCCGTTTATACGGTTCAAATGGGCTATTTTTTGGCCGAGTCTAATGGCTCGGAAATGCCCACGTTAAAAAGGCCTTGTGCCACATGACACCCTAGTGGGGGGGGGGTGACTGAATATCGCCAGTCGTTCAAGTCCTGAGCGACTGTTCGGTTAAACTCTCTGCCTTCGGGCGGAGAGGAACCCAAACGACGCTACGCCGAGGGGTGGAGTCTCATTCGGGGAGATAAACCGACCCTGAGCCCGTTTATACGGGTTCAATGGGCATATTTTGGGGCCGAGCCCACAGGCTCGGAGAACCCACAATAAATAACCGACCTTGTGTCACATGATGCCCCAGGGGGGGGGTGACTGAATATCGCCAATCGTTCAAGTCTTGACCGGCAGATCGGTTGAACTCTCTGCCTTCGGGCGGGGCGAAAACCGAACGAGGCTACGCCGAAGGGCGGAGTCTCTTTCGAGGAGGTAAACCGACCCTGAACCCGTTTATACGGGTTCAAAGGGCATACTTTTGGCCGATCCCACGGGCTCGGAGATCCCACGTTAAACCGGCCTTGTGCCACATGATGCCCTCGTGGGGGTGGGTAACTATATATAGTCAGTAGTTCAAGTCGAGTCAAGAGTCGAGTCATTGGCAGTCCGAAACAGAGTCGCGTTCAGACAATTACCGCAAGACATTGGAATAGTGATACTGGTCGAGACTACATTGTTCTCTCTACAAAACCTGATTGTTCATACTAACACTTTCTACTTCTCTGTATATATTCCTGTTTGTAATATATCTGTGTTATTCCATATACGTGTTCGAGTTCTTCTTTATTGGTTCTACCTTGGACTATCACCGTGGTACAAGGAACCGGACCATCACAGAGAGAAAGAGGGTAATCAATATATTGTGCAAAACGAGAACCATAAAAAGAATGTGAGCAAGAGAAAGAAAGTGACAGAATAAGTCAGAAAGAAATAGAGAGAAAAAGAATAAGACAATAACTAATAGAGAAAAAAGTGAGATAGAAAATAAAAGAGAGAGAGAGAGAGAAAGAAAGTATGATGAAAAGAGAAAGAAAGAAATTTGAACAGAGAGAGGGAGGGAGAGTTTAAGAAGGAATATAAGAAAGATAAAGAAAATAACAAAGAGAGAAAGAAAGTGGGAGAAAGAGAGGAAAGCAAAGAAGGATCGAAAAAGAAACAGTGAAAGAGAGATATAGAAAAAATGAGCGTGAGAATAAAAGAGAAAGAATGCGAGAGAAAAAGTTAGAGACAGACTGAAATAAAGACATTTCGAAAGAAAGAAAGCATTAGAAAAAGAATGTGTAAGAGAGAAAGAAGGTTAATGAGAAAGTGAGAAAGAAAAAGAGAGAAGAAGAAAAAGAAAGACGGAAAGAGAGATAGAGAAAAGTGAATGAGTGTATAACAGAGAGGGAAATTATGATAAAAAAAAAGGAAGGAAGTGAAAGATACAAATGAAGAAGTTTGGTCAGAAAGAGAGACATAAAGAAAAAATATATGGGAGATAAAGAAAGTAAGTAAAAAATAAGCGAGGATGAAAGAGAAAGAGAAAGAAAGAAAGAGAGGTATAAAAGTTTTATGGGACCTTACCCAAAATAACATAATGGAATATTCGATACGTAATAAATACTGCGCCTCAAGAGGAATCAGGGAGTTCAGTCCGAAGTCGGGCGACCGGCTGACCGGCTGATCGGCTGATCGTTGAACTCTCTGCCTTCGGGCGGGGAGGAACCCGAACGAGGCTACGTCGAAGGGCTGAGTCTCTTTCGGGGAGGTAAACCGACCCTGAACTCGTTTATACGGGTTCAAAGGGCATATTTTTGGCCGATCCCACGGGCGCGGAGATCCCACGTTAAACCGGCCTTGTGCCACATGATGCCCTCGTGGGGGTGGGTAACTATATATAGTCAGTAGTTCAAGTCGAGTCAAGAGTCGAGTCATTGGCAGTCCGAAACAGAGTCGCGTTCAGACAATTACCGCAAGACATTGGAATAGTGATACTGGTCGAGACTACATTGTTCTCCCTACTAAACCTGATTGTTCGTACTAACACTTTCTACTTCTCTGTATATATTCCTGTTTGTACTATATCTGTGTTATTCCATATCCGTGTTCGAGTTCTTCTTTATTGGTTCTACCTTGGACTATCACCGTGGTACAAGGACCTGGATCATAACAAAAAGAAGTAAACGAAAGAAAAGAGAAAGTACGATAACGAGAGAGAGAGAGAGAGTGAGTGAGAGAGAGAGAGAGAAAGAGAAAATGAAAGAGAGAGACAGAAAATTAGGGCGAAAGATAGATCTAGAGAAATAATATGAGAGAGATGAATAATGTGAAAGGGATAGAAAGAAACTAGGAAAAGAGGAGAGAGAGAAATATATAGAAAGGGGTGAGTGTCAGATTAAAAAAGAGAGAATGTGAGAGAAATAAAGTGAAAGATAAAGAAATGAAGAAATTTGTTCAGAAAGATATATATATATATATATATAGAGAGAGAGAGAGAATATTGGATAGAGAATTAAAGTGAGAGATAAAAAGAAAGAGAATAGAGGAGAAAAAGAAAATGAGAGGAAGAAGAAAAGAAAAAGAAAAAAAACGAGATAGTGAAAGAAAGTGATCAAGAAAGACAAACAAAAGAAATAAATCTTAAAAGAGGTAAAGTATCGCGAAGAAAAAAAGAAAAAGAAATTTTAAATTTAATAAAACTAATAAAGAGAGAGGGAGAGAGAGAGAAAGAACAGGAAAGTAAGAAAGAAAAAGAGATAGAGAGAGGACAGGAAAGTGATAAAGAAAGAGAGAGGGAGAAGATGTAAGTGATAAAGAAAAAGAGACAGAGAGCGAAGAGGAAAGTGATAAAGAAAAAGAGAGAGAAGAGGAAAGTGATAAAGAAAGAGAGAGAGAGAGAAAAGGAAAGTGAAAAAGAGAGATAGAACATGAAAGTGAGAAAGATAGAGAGAGTGACAACAGGAAATGATAAATAAAGAGAGAGAGAGAGACAATGAAAGTGAGAAAGAGAGGGAACAGAAAAGAGAAAAAGAGAAAGTGAGAAAGAAAGAGAGAGAGACAATGAAAGTGAGAAAGAGAGGGAACAGAAAAGAGAAAAAGAGAAAGTGAGAAAGAAAGAGAGAGAGACAAGGAAAGTGAGAAAGAAAAAGAGAGAACAATAAAGGGAGAAAGAAAGGGAGAAGACAGAAAAGTAAGAGAGAGAGAGAGGGAGACAAACAGAGCGAAACTTAGACAGAAAAAACATCGAAATCGAAAAAGAAAATAAATGAGAATAAAAGAGAGAGAGAGAGAGAGAAAGAGAGAGAGAGAAAAAATAGAGATACAGTAAGAGAGAGCAAGAGAAAACAGACAGGGAGAGGAAAAGAAAAAGTAAGTGAGACAAACGAGAGAGAAAGGGAGAGAATAAGAAAGAAAGAGAGAGAGAAAGATAATAATGGAGAAAGAGAGAGAGTGATAGCTGAAAGAAGAACGTGTGAGAGAAAGAGTGTTAGTGAAAGAATGGGAGCAAGAAATAGATAAAGTGAGAGAGCGAGAGCGAAGTGGTCGACAGAGAAATAGAGACAGAGAGAGTAAGAGAGTGAATATGGGAGACAAGAAAACAGGGAGAGAGACAGAAAGAAATTGAGAATAAATAAGTGTGAGAGAAAGAGAATGAGAAAAAGAAAATAAGAGAGAAAGACAACGTTGAAGAAAGAAAGTGAGAGAGAAAGAGAGTGAAGAAAAAAAGGGCGAGAGAAAAATATAAAGAGTGAGAGGGGGGGGAAAGAACGAATGTGGGGGTTAGATAAGGAAGGTGAAAGAGAGTAAAGAGAGAGAGAGAGAGAGAGAGAGAGAGAGAGAGAGAGAGATTGTTTTTCTCCTGATCTAATCTTCAGTCTTATAAACTTAATGGCAAATAGTGAACATTACGAGATTATGTATGCATATTTTTATCACCATTACCCGATGCAAGGCAATAAAGCCACTAAGACACAAGGAATTATTGTGTGTGAAATAATAAGAAAAAAAGAGAAACATTATTAAAGAGAAGAAGAATAATCAAGAAGACATTAGACCGAGATTGATATTGTATTAAATTTTTAAAAATCAAAGTTGAATAGAAAGCCTGGAGTCCACAAGCGAGAAGTGCGAGAAAAAAGTGTTAGCATAGAATTTACGGTTACATCTAACCTAATCAAGTATGAATTGATGTTCAATGACCAATAATAAAGCTGATTCTTCTTTGGAATTAATCAAGGATCCCTAAATATACAGCTGGGGCGTCGGACGATATCTGGCAGCAATATTCAAAGCGTAGACGAATGGTAGACTCTTGAATATGTAATATAGATTCAGGATTTTCTCCTAATTGTTAAAGTCGATAATTAGACAAGGGGTAATATTTGAGGGGTCACATTCAAGGGGTAATCTGAAAGGAACGATTCATCAACTAACACGAATTGGGAAGATGAGAAACACCTTGCGACAAATGTCTCTTTTGACGTAGACACATTTTGTATTAAATATTGATACATACACTTGAGTTCATGCAGCATATATATATATATATATATATATATATATATATATATATATATATATATATATATATTCTGTTTACATGTCATTTTTTAATAGATAAAATTCTTAGTAAGTAAATCATCTGTTTTCATACATAAACGGTATTAATTACATTTACTGACCTGAATGTTCGAGAAATTTCGTAGAAAATATGCGCTCTACAGCAGGAATCGAACCTGTGTCCTATATGGAACCGTCATTTGACCTGACGTGCTATAGGGAAGCGTCTGGTTAACAAAGTCCAAATTACTGTTTTGAAACAACAAATCTTTCCCGAACGATCATATCTGCTCACCAAACGTAACTTAACGTAAATATTGACAACATATTATGAAATGGAATGGGCCTGACAATTATTTAATATATTTTCTGTTTATATGTTGTATTTTAATCGATAAAATTTAATTAAGTAAATGCTCTGTTTTTGAAATAAACAGTATTAATTACATTTACTGAAATGAATGGTCACGTGACGGAGAACATATTTTCTACGAAATTTCTAGAACATTTTTAGAAAAGTAAGTAAGAAAAATACCAAACTTTTCTTTCGAATAGTTTTTATTTTCCCAAGTACTTTCAATCTCATCTGAGTAACTAATAAAAACAAAAACAGAAATAACCTATCCCATCTAAATAATTTTGAAACAGTCACAAACAATTCCAAAACCATTATAGATATACTAAGATCTTCAAACAATAATAGCACTAATATTTCTGAAGCAGGCATTTATAAAATAAATTGCCAAAACTGTTCCTCCCAATATATTGGAGAAACAAGTAGAAGTTTGAAAAAACACATTTATGAGCACAAAAGAGACCTCACAAAAAACAACTTAGCTAATGCACTAATCATACATAGAAATAAATTCAACGATAATTTTGATTTTAAAAATGCTACACTCATAAAAAAAGAAAATAACTCACTCAGAAGGAAAATTCTGGAAGTGCCGCCAGAAAATTACCCAAATATTAATCTACGCCCAGGCTTTTTCCCTATTTCACCTTTCTTAACAAAATTAATTCTCTTACAAACAAATATTCACAACAGATTCATAAAATCAAAAGAAAATGGTTGAATACATCAACACAGATATAATGACAATATTCTCCACACGTGACAATCTCTGACGTTATTTTTCATTTAAAAAATATGAAAATAGCGTTTCTCTACATTCCAGTTGCTAGGTACATTCTGTTTTTGTTTTTATTAGTTACTTTGTTCATTTAATTTCATTTTCGTATTTTGCTTTGATAAAGTCCACATTGAACGAAACGCGTCAGCAATTACCAGTTTTCCTATTGTCATTTTTATTCATATATATATATATATATATATATAGAAGTATAGTATATAGAAAATTCAAAACCAGATCCACACTCCTCAATATGTTCATAGGTTACGTATTGGTATTGAGGGGGTTTGATTTTTTTCTGAATTAAAAAAAAAGAAAAAAAATTCTTCGCTCTCAACAACATCACTTGATAAGACACCAGAAGTGTTGAAACAAAATGACTATTTTTGTAGTGATATTATAACATGCATATGTTACAATTTATATATATATATATATATATATATATATATATATATATATATATATATATATATACGCGTGTGTGTGTGTGTGTGTGTGAGAGAGAGAGAGAGAGAGAGAGAGAGAGTGTGTGTGTGTGTGTTGTAGCATACCTACGGACAATAATGGGAATGTCCCCATTCACATAAATATAGTAGTAAATACTGTATGTTATTCTCAGTTGGAGATTACACTCCAGCTGTGCTGGTCAAACTCTCTGACACCGGGTGGAGAGGATTCCCAGATGAGGCTATGTTGAAGGGCAGAGTCGCGTCTCGGGAAACGGTTACCGGGGAATTTTTGGCCGAGCCTACGGGCTCGGATACCCCGAATTAAATTCGGCCTTGTTCCACATCTGACCGCGTGGGGCGGTTAGTAGATATCCTGCAGTTGGAGATTCATTGTGGAATTCAACTGGCTCACTTCTAGCAGTTGACTTCTTCTACGCGGCGATGGCGAATCTTATATGTGTTGTTCTTGTCCTAAGTATTATCGTTCATTACCCACTTTAGTTTGATTATTCTATTCAGTAACCTTTCCGAGATTATAGCAATATATATATATATATTTATATATATATATATATATATATATATATATATATATATATATATATAGAGAGAGAGAGAGAGAGAGAGAGAGATAGATAACTAGACTCGTTTTAAAACCCTCGAATTTTGATTTGTTAATCAAATCAATCTCGAGGGAAAAAAAGGTTTTAAAAAAGAAAGAGCTACAAACATGAACTTCTGCCGACAAAAAAAATCGCACAGATGCAGGTCTGAAGCCCAAAGAAAAAAACCCCGATACGAGTAACAACTAACTAACAAAAGAGCTCAATACAACCGTAGAGCAGACCTAGATACACCTAGTGACCCAGACAAACCTACGGTTTCACCTAAACGGATCGTCAGGAAAGTTTGGCTTGCCTGAATGATAAAACTTTCCCTGATGATCCGTTTTGGTGAAACCTACGTAGGTTTGTCTGGCTCACTAGGTATATATATATATATATATATATATATATATATATATATATATATATATATATATATATATATAAGTAACTATACTCGTTTCGAAAAACCTTCGAATTTTTGATTTGACAAGGAAAAAAAGTCTGTCGAAAAAATCGCACAGATTGTTTTTTCGTGTCTTGTTTTTCTATTCTTTTCTCTTTCGTCACGTGGTATAGTTTTGATTGCCACCTATCACGTGACCATTCATTTCAGTAAATGTAATTAATGCCGTTTCTCTTTTGCCTCTTTAGCTATCTTTCCCTGACGATCCTCTTAGGTGAAACCTGGGTAGCTTTGTCTGGCTCTCTAGGTTTAACTATATATATATATATATATATATATATGTATATATATATATATATATATTTATAACTGTTCCTGAAAGAATTACTCTTTTCCCATTACTATATAATGTTTAAAGTGTTTAAAAGAAAACGGTTAAATACATAACCTTCTATTATTTAAAACATTTAATACTTAAATAAATCCCAATCTAAAAGCATATAAATATAAATTACACTATTTAATGAAAGCAAACATTTATAAACATTTATTCAGTTTTGTTTATTCGACATTAAATTACATCATTGAACATCTTCCATAATTTACGTTGAATTTTCAGTTAGACGAATGAATACACATGCGCGTTCTAAAAATTCTGTAAAAGTTTTACTTTTGTTTATAAATACTTGTTGCAAACTAAAATCCTTACGTGTGCATTGATAATGTCCATCACAGGACGAAACGCGTCATCCAAGATAAGTTTTCCTTTTGTCTTTATTCACATTGGCCTTTTATAGATATATTCAGGAGAAAAATCCTATTTGATTTTGTAAATTTTTATATTTACGAACGCTCATAAATATTCAACAGATTAGCCGAAATGTCTGGCAAGCTTTAGAATTGAATTCTGTCACTTGGCGTCCGCCATAGCTTGCCTGAATGATAAATATTTATCAGTGCTCTGAAATTTAAATATTGTATATTTAATATATAAATAATTGTTACAAAATAAAATTCTTGCATTTGCCATGATAAAATCCCTCAGAGGACGAAACGCGTCGGCTAAGTTTTTCTTTTGTCTTTATTCAAATATCTACATTACAGTTCAAAAGTTTGATGCCAAACCCCTAGATTTAGCATGCGATGAACTTCACGGAAAGGTGAAAAAAAAAAAAAAATGAAAAAGTGTTCTGAGAATCATTGAAAAAGAATGCCATCAATTATCAAATTTATTCTTTGAGAAACTTTTGAAACGAATGGCAAAATTTTGTGTTGCAGTAATCAAGACTAAAGGAGGATATTTTGATGAGAGCAAAATTTAATCATAAAATGCTTTTTATCTTTTTGTCAGAATAAAATTTATTGACCATGTATAATAATGTTTTCGTACTTCAACCAAAAAACAACTCGTTTTTGAGCCAATTTAAAAAATTATCTGAGATAACCTCAAAACTTTTTTGAACTAAACTGTATATATATATATATATATATATATATATATATATATATATATATATATATATATATATGTGTGTGTGTGTTTGTGTGTGTGTGTGTGTGTGTGTGTGTGAAAATATATTGAAAATAGGAAAGAACTCGTTAGGTAAATAATCCAAAGATCTTGAGTATTTTTACTATTATTTTTAAAAAACAGTGCTCGATACAAAATAGAGCCTAAATATAATTATTTATTTAAAAGATGATTCCATCGCTACATAAGAGTTCTCATGTTTCAAAACAAGTTGTTTTATGTAGCGATGGAATCATATTTTTAAATAAATAAATATATATATATATATATATATATATATATATATATATATAATTTATTTTAGGATATTACACGGAAAACAAGTCAAAATCGCTACGCAATTGCAGTCGTGTTTAAATGCGTATCAGTCATGCGATTATAAATTATTCTATTGAATAATGGTTCTGGATATATATATATATATATATATATATATATATATATATATATATATATATATATATATATATATATATATATATATATATATATATATTTATATATATATATATATATATCCAGGTACGTTGAGAACCATTATAAATAGAGTACAATATATATATATAAATGAGAACCATTATAAATAGAGTACAATATATATATATATATATATATATATATATATATATATATATATATATATATATATATATATATGAAAAGTATATATATATATATATATATATATATATACAATTATTTTATATTATATGCATGGGTTTTATTAGAAAGCGCTCAATATCAGAGATAGAGCTAACATATTTGGTTGGATTGATGAGTTTGTGACCCTGGGTTTCACGCTTTTTGCGATCGTTAGACAAACTGATTAATTTTTAAAAAAATTGGGTTTATGTAGATTGCGTGTATTGGTGCTATATATTCACGCAAGAATGCACATGTAGACTTGCATATCTTAACGAGCGTACTTTAATGACGAAAATATTTATCTCACGTAATAATAATTTATTTTTCAACATAATCTCGTTCATATCAATATACTTAATTCAGTGAGGTTTTCAGTAAAACATAATGAACTTTATACAGTAGAATGTCAAATAGAACTCCTACTTGACACCCTCATGGATATTTTTTTATCTCATATTTTCGACCTTCTACAGAAAACATACTGATTGTTTTGTCTCCCCCCCCTTTTTTTACATCTCCAAAGCAACACGCACTGTTACACACGTCTCAAGTAAATATAACAAATTTCACGATCACTAATAAAACATCAGTCGATTAACTTATTAATCTTTACACCCGTTTGAAGTAGTGAGGGTGGGGATTATCGTCAAGTAAATTGGCGTTATTAATTGCCGGATTTATCCGTCTGAACCGATATTACTGTAGTCAGTGTCGTCAATGTTTCTCTCTTTCTAAAGCTTCATTGATATCAGAGATTATCCGCCGAGATTAATGCCCTGATCTTCAAGCCAACGGAATCTTGACTAATGGGCCATCGTTAGAGATTAAGCCGTTTTCGAAAGGCTAATACCTTTCTGTTTAATTTCATAATCACTTATCTCCATTGATTCTCATCAATGAGACGAAGGAAGCTTCTCCATTCTGTGGACCAATCGGGAGAAAACCTATTAACACTCACTTAATTAGATAAACAACCTTTGGCCATTATTTCTCGAAGGATGTCTTCTTCTTCTTCTTCTTCTTCTTCTTCTTCGTCGTCGTCGTCGTCGTCGTCGTCGTCATCTTCGTCGTCGTCATCGTCGTTTACTTCTCCCTCTCTTCTGTGATCTCTTCTTCAAATATTTCTCACCTGTGTTCAATATTTCACAACTCAAGTATGCTTTCTTCTTCTTCTTCTTCTTCTTCTTCTTATGATTCTTCTTCTAATATTTCACAACTCAAGGATGCCTTCTTCTTCTTCTTCTTCTTCATCTTCTCATGCTTTTTCTTCTCTACTTTGATTTTTTTCTTTCTCTCTTCTGTGATTTCTTTTTCTTCTTTTAATATTTCTCAACTCTGGTTACTTCTTCAATTTATGTTCTTTGTTTTTTTCTTCCCATTCTTTCTTCTTCTTCTTCTTCTTCTTCTTCTTCTTCTCTACGCTATTCCTTCACTTTCCAGTGATCTCTTCTTTTCCTTATTTTTTTCTTCTTCTCTAATGTGAGTTCTTCATCTTCCTCTCTTCTGTGATCTCTTCTTCTTCTAATATTTCTCATCTGTGATCACTTCTTCAATTTATGTCCTTTGTTCCTTCTTCTTCTTCTTCTTCTTCTTTTTCTTCTTCTTCTTCTTCTTCTTCTTCTTCTCGTCGTCGTCGTTTACTTCTTCTTCCTCTCTTCTGTAATCTCTTCTAATATTTCTCAACTGTGTTCTCCTCCTCCTCCTCTTCTACTTCTTCTTCCTCTTCTTCTTCTTCTTCTTATTTCCTGTGATCCATTCTTCTTCTTTGATCGCTTCTTCTTCTTCTTCTTCTTTTTTTTTCTTCTTCTTCTTCTTCTTCTTCTTCGTCGTCGTCTTCTTCTTCTTCCTCTCTTCTGTAATCTCTTCTAATATTTCTTTTTTCTCCTCCTCCTAATATTTCTACTTCTTCTTCTTCTTCTTCTTCTTCTTATTTCCTGTGATCCATTCTTCTTCTTTGATTCTTCTTCTTCTTCTTCTTCTTTTTTCTTCTTCTTCTTCTTCTTCTTCTTCTTCTTCTTCTTCTTCTTCTTCTTCTTCTTCTTCTTCTTCGTCGTCGTCGTTTACTTCTTCCTCTCTTCTGTAATCTCTTCTTCTTTCTCACCTGTGTTCTCCTCCTTCTTCTTTTCTTCTTCTTCTTCTTCTTTTTCTTCCTCCTGATCCATTCTTCTTCTTTGATCTTTCTTCTTCTTCTTCTTCTTCTTCTTCTTCTTCTTCTTCGTCGTCGTCGTCGTTTTTCTTCTTCCTCTCTTCTGTAATCTCTTCTTATAATATTTCTCACCTGTGTTCTCCTCCTCTTCTTCTTCTTCTTCTTCTTCTTCTTCTTCTTCTTCTTTCCTGTGATCCATTCTTCTTCTTTGTTCCTTCTTCTTCTTCTTTTTCTTCTTCTTCTTCTTCGTCGTCGTCGTTTACTTCTTCTTCCTCTCTTCTGTAATCTCTTCTTCTAATATTTCTCACCTGTGTTCTCCTCCTCCTCCTCCTCTTCTTCTTCTTCTTCTTCTTCTTCTTTCCTGTGATCCATTCTTCTTCTCCTTTGATCGCTTCTTCTTCTTTTATTTATCTTGCCATGGAAATAGTTTGTCGAAAAGACAAATGGAAGCTCCATCACTTCGCTGAGAAAGTGACTTGAAGTCGAGAAGCCACGTTAACAGCGACAAAGAACGCAACCATCGAAAAGACTCAAGAATCAACAAACAAACAAAAAAAGCTTAAGAGCAAAAGCGGTAAAAACAATGAGCAGCTGAGTACCTTTGAGAAACCAATGCTAAACACGGGTCCCAATTTTGGTACAACCATCAGCCGGGTTTCATACTTAAGACATGATATCTGCAATGGAGGAGGCTGCCTTGATTATCTCAAAGACACTAGCAGATGAGCTTAGATGGAGACAAGCATTAGGAAGGCCAAGGCGTCTAAATCAAAGACCGCAAGTGAAGAAAGGTTGGCCATGAAGACCTTACAGAATGACACTAGTATTATCAGTGCAAGCCAAAGATAAATCTTCAGCCCTGATGAACAAGTTGGAATACGTCAAAAAAGTGACAACAACAACAGAGTTAGACATGGTAGTTCCGGCAAATGAGGCTTATTTGAAGATCCATAAATGCCCAAGCAGATAAATTAAGTATATGAGACAAGCACTTGAAAAGGCTAAGCCAAAAATGAACTACTGTCATATCTGGACTTTTACTGCTTAATACTCACTTTAAAGAAAACGGAGGTACTCTACCAGCCTGCGCCTCGAGATGAGTAAAGCCCTCCCCATATCATCATTAGTGCGACTCAGTTGAAGGCAGTCCATCGGTTTACCTACCTAGGATGTACCATCACATCGGATGTTGGGAGGTCGACAACAGACTGGCAAGGGCGGGCATTACATTTGGCAGACTGTACAAACGTGTATGGTATAACAGAGATCCGAAGAATGTCACTAAGATACGGTTGTACAGAGCTATCGTCCCCAGAGTCATGGGTCACTTACCGACACCACCTGCGACTACCCGAGCGGTTTCTCCCAGCGCTGCCCCCGCACGATGATTAACATACACTGGCCTGGCTTCGTTTCCAATATTGAAGTCCTTGAAAAGGCGATTACCAGCATTGAAGTCATGCTGCTGAAATCCCAGCTACGCTGGGCTGGGCATGTTTCCGGGATGGAGTAGCATCGCCTGCCTAAAATTTTATTATACAGAGAGCTCTTCATTGGCTATCGTGGGAGAGGGCCACCAAAGAAACGACTCAATGATTGCCTGAAAATTTCCTTTGTTGCTTGCCACATCAAATATTGCCAATGATCAACCCTTGCTTTGAACCGTGACGCCTAGCGTCTCGTCACCAACCATGCTTTCACCTTTGAAAATGCCTGTAGGATCGCTCTCAGGGACAAGAGACAGAGGAGGAAGTACTGCAATGTTATGCCATCGACCTCAGGCCGGATTTTTAGCTGCAATTACTGTAACCGTGTAAGCCTGTCCCACATTGGACTTTTCTGTCATAAACGTGCCTGCAAGCGACGTCTACAGACTCTTTCGTGATCTTCGTTTTACGAAGCCAAGCCATGATGATGATGACCCAATTGACAATGATGCAAACCTATGGTTATCCAATCATTATTTGCGCGGCATCTACTCTTTTAGTCCCGCTAACTCAGACTTTTACAGCTCGAACTCGACATTCCACGTGCAAAGAGTTGATTCCCACACATCGTTTTAATATTCTGTTCGTAAGAATGAAGTCCCACTCCGAGAAGTTTTTGTTTGTGGAATACAGATCCAATAGTTTTAATCTTCACGGTTAACCCCACATCATGCTATGCACATTACAGCGTACCACCTGCTCCCATCCTATTCCATTGCTGAGATATAAATTCCAGTCGCTTCTTCCCACAAGCCACTGCTTTATGGAACCCTCTAATACGAGGATGCTTCCCCGATCGTCATAATCTTAATCTATTCATGTTTGATTAATTTAATTTTCTTATTGGTTTGGTGCATTATTATCAAGCGTTTTTAAATAATATTTATTATGAAGAAAGAAAGATTGTTTTGAAAGGGACATGATCACCCATCGCCAGTCATAAACGATAAGTGATAAACGGTATTAGAAATCGAACTTTACTGTCATTTCGTAAAGAAAGAAGATGCTGCCGAAGGTTTAAAACCCCCGGGGCTGAGCAACTTTTCACATTTAAAAAGAGGAGACATGTAGATCCATTTACAACACAGGGGGCATTAACCACGCCCCAGTAAACACTTTTAGTAACCCTCATTTTCTTGAAT
Source organism: Acanthosepion pharaonis (assembly GCA_903632075.3). Classification (NCBI taxonomy): domain Eukaryota; kingdom Metazoa; phylum Mollusca; class Cephalopoda; order Sepiida; family Sepiidae; genus Acanthosepion; species Acanthosepion pharaonis. The sequence goes on from CAHIKZ030003120.1 coordinate 1,687,290, forward strand.
TTCTTTGGTTGTTAAATAAAAAATAAGCTTCGAGAAATTTCCATAAAAAACCGTCAAAATTTGTGCAAAAATAGGCTCAACCGACATAAAAAAATCTCTCCCAAATTCATCCCTTATTTAAATGTTTCAAGAAATCCTATTGGCTAAAAAATAAAAAATACAACATTCGCCCACCCATTTCTCAGAAAAATTAGCAAGAGCTACCAAGCCCCGTAGAGCCGATTTCGTTGTTAAGAAAACTAGAAATAGAAATAGTAAACGAATTTTCGTCGTATTTGAGACTCACACACGCGAACGATACACACGGGAATTATGTGCCGCCAAAAAAACAAACTTCCTTTATGAGAAATTAGAAAAGAATACACAACAAACTTTTTCACTCAATATTTTTCATAGAAAAATGTTTTGTCTAAGTTAAATTCAATTCATTGAAAGGTAGACAACTTTTCGACATTGAACATTTCCGAAACAGCAAAGAACTTTTTCTCTAAAATATACCTTTTCACATATCGTTACAAACAAAGAAATTGTAAACTTTGTATATAAAATTTAATCTGTTTTTTCAAATATGTATTTTTTGTCGTGATTGAATATCGTTACCATTTGACCATTTCTTATAATTTATGTTTGTGGATATTGCATATTTTATTTGCAGCACAATCTTAAATATTCACGCAGCCTTCCTAGATCCACTACACACTCAATGGAAATTATTAAATCCTATGCCAGTGTCATATAGGAAGAAAATGGTTAACTGCCGAGACCGAGGTTCGAACGTGACACTCTGGTCTTGTGAATATGTATTCCGCCAGGCGTATAAATAGCGGTTTCAAGCAGTGGACTGCGAGTTGACTATTGGTTGATTCACGAGTGACTCTTGGACGTTAAGTCAGCGGCTCTACTAAGAAGCAATTCAATGAATTTGTTAACAAGATTGATTGACACTTACTTTTTTGTGTTACGTATTTATTTGCAGTGTAATTAAATACTGTATATTTAACATTGAAGTTAACATTATAGGGGTCACAAAAGCCAAGTACTAAATGATATAAGGATGTAAGAGACAGATTTTATACGGATATATGTGGAAGAAAATAGTAAGCGATTATGGCTCATAACTATTTATATCCTCTACAGCTTTTAGCAATGTTTTTCTCTTTACTATTCTTCCTTGTCCATCTATGATTCATTTACGTTTATTTTAGAAGGATTTCCACTCTGCACAAAATATGGTTTGACAGAGCAGAGGTTCGTGGAAAGAAGCTCCCCAAGAGGAACTTACTTTTCCCCAATGGAATAAAAATAGAATGAGGCTAGTTCGCTGCAAGGTGCGTAGCTATGGAGGTTTGAGCCGTGAAGTTTAGCGCTGGTAAAACTTAGTTCGTCTGGGCACTTTCCATGAAAATAACAACATAGCAGTGAACGGTTTGCGACTATTCTTCTGTGAGAAAAGGGGATTTTAAAGTGGAAAATAATTTGTCACTCACAAGGACGCGGCGGAGACGTTTTTGGACGCTGTCCAGACTGGAACGTGAGGACTGGTCAGTCACTACCCATATATGACAGCAGAACTCCATTTTTTGGTCGTATAGACGTAGACACTTTATAGAAATGCCAAATAATATTGCTCTAGATCCATTTTTTCAAGTAAATATATGACGCGGTGTTTTGTAATTGTTAACATCTCGGAATGAGATATTGTAAAGCCGAGTTCGAATTCCAGTCGGGTTGGTACAGTCGTGAAGTTTAGCACTGGTGGAACTTAGTTCGTCTGAGCACTTTCCATTGAAATAGCGATAAAGTAGTGAGTGGCTTGCGACGATTCATCTGTGAGAGACATGATTTTCTTTTACGTTCTCCGTGGTTTTAAATGCATAATAGTCCTTTTCATAAACGAGATGCCAGCCTTGGTTAAAGAGCCCAAGCTATCCTTGTATTTAATTTCATAGAGGATAGGAGATAAAATTGATTCATGACTTTTCCTAAACAATTTGTCTGAAAATGAACGCAACAAACTGGGCCGGAAATTAAAATCTACTTGGCACCCTTTCTCGTGAACGCTCTTAGAAAAAAAACATGAGCCTTTGACAGGGATTGGTATACACGTCTTCTCCCCACGCTGAAAAGTTACGATATTTCGGGACACAATGGTTTCCGATTATTCTTCTGTGAGAAAAGGGGATTTTAGGGTGGAAAATAATTTGTCACCCGCAAGGACGCGGAGACGTTTTGGACGCTGTCCAGACTGGAAAGTGGGGACTGGTAATTCACTACCCATATATGACAGAAGAACTCCATTTTTGTCTATAGTTAGACGATAGCCAGTCTACCGCAGCAAGAAATGGCACCCTACTTTTAAATGCCAAATAATAAATATTGCTCTAGATCCATTTTTTCAAGTAAATATAAAATCGAATGACGCGGTGTTTTGTAATTGTTAACATTTCGGATTGAACCGAGTTCGAATTCCAGTCGACTTGATACAGTCACTTATACACAAATATCACTGGGAAATGTTTGAATCCACCTCTTCCTCCCTCTATGGTTTGAATCGTCTACCGAAAGACAAGGTAGCTTCGAGGAATATCTCCTGCGTAGTCAGTTATGAATCGAAAATAAAATGATCGCTGAAGCAACCATCACTAATGCCACTCAGATGACGGGTTAGAGATAAGGAGAACAGATACTACTCCTTGATCCCAGTACTATGTCTAGAGAGTTAAAGAAAAGCGTAACTCGAGGAGCACTGGCTGCTTGGTCAATAAAGACCAAATGTTTCCACATAAGGAACCTGCTAATAATGCCATTATTTTTAGAGATGAGTTGGATAGCAGAACAGACTGGGTCCTATAGTTTTGGTTGGCAACCAGTCTACCACAGAAAGAAACGAAGACCTACTGCGGGAATACCTTCTACTTAGTGTGTGCTCAATCGAAAAAGTGATGATCGCTGAAGCGTGTATCACGTATGGCACTTAACCTGATTGAAATATAAAATTAATCTCATAAATAAACAATCTAATAAGTAAATGTGGGTTAATGGTTAGAGTCGCGGACTGAGGAAATGTAGGAGTAAGAATTCCAGTCAGGTTCATTGCATTCACTTCCGTGCTAAAATTCTTATCTCCGCAGCTATGGGTAAAATAGCAAGATGGACTACTTGCTATAGCCTTGGCTGCTAACCAGTCTATCAGACGGAAACTCTGAATTCAGGCACATCTGCAAACTTGTGGTCCTAAAGGCCGGAAGAATGCAACTTCAAAAACAATTCCTCTTCGCAACAAAAAATAAGGGACTCATCAGTCTTAATACAAAGATTTGAACAAACACAAGACGGAGACACGACACGGTGCCGTGGACTTTTCTGCTTTCGAACCACTCTCCCATGTATGTTTCAACCACGGCAGTTTAGACGACGAGACAAATAACTAAAATAGTGTTTAACATCTTTGTTGTTACTTCTCTAGGAAAAGGGGAATATATAATTCGATACGTTATGGTTTTACAGGAAATTCCAAAAATAGCTTTTTAAAATAGTAAACATTACTGAGGGAGTATTGCACTGCCTCAACAATGTTTGCAATTTTATAAGTCGTATAAAGAGAGAGAGAGGGGGGAGATATATATAGAGAGAGGGGGGAGAGATGGGGAGAGAAAGAGAGAGAGGATAGAGAAAGAGAGAGGGCGATAGAGAGAGAGAGATAGAGAGAGAGAGAGAGAGAGAGAGAGGGAGAGAGAAGAGGGAGGGAGAGAGAGAGGGAGAAGAGAGAGAGGGATGAGAGAGATAGAGAGAAAGAGATAGAGAGGGAGAGAGAGAGGGGAGAGAAAGAGAGAGGGGAGAGAGAGAGGGAGGGAGAGAGGGGAGAGAGAGGGAGAGAGGAGAGAAGGGGGAGAGAGAGATAGAGAGGGGAGAGAGAGAGAGAGTGAGAGATAGAGATAGAGAGAGAGTGAGAGAGAGAGATAGAGACAGAGAGAGAGTGAGAGAGAGAGTCCGTTTCAGATATCGTATTTTTACGGGTACGATTATTCTTAAACTTTGTCCGAAAATGATTATTTATCTTTGAAACAATTATGTGATGAAAACTGAAGATCGATGGGAAAGTCCTAACGGGCGGGAAATTGTGTGAAACGAGCCAATGACCGTAATTCTGTCGCCTGCGGCGAACAACTAATGAAACTCGATCTGAGTTGATTTCGACACTTCCCGGGCAACGCCGACACAATGTCTAGACACGGGGTGAGAAGGTACGGATTCGGCTTGCAATTGATGTCAATTGTGCAAAGAAAAATATAGGTTAAATGGGTCCTGATTCTACCACTGTTGCTGCTATTACATCTGACTAATGCTTTCTAGAAAAGAAAAATGATAAACGTTATTAGTAATCGAACTGAATTTTCATTTCCAAGAACTAGTAGCTAGTGAGACTTATCCTTAACGCTTGCTTGGTTTGGTTTGCTCTGGTTTGGTCTATTTTGTTTTACGGCATGTCAACACCTCAATGGGTTATTTAATGCCGATTTGATTTTTAGGATAGGTTCGTATAAATAGAATATGTATTCTTTGTAAAAAATGATTGTTATTTGGTTTATATTTATCGTAGTGTTTTAACAAGAAAAGTAAGTGTTAGAGAATGAGAAAAAACTACCATTAAAAGAGAGGACAATGACTTTTCCTAAACAATTTGTCTGAAAATGAACGCAACAAACTGGGCGGAAATTAAAATCTACTTGGCACCCTTTCTCGAACGCTCTTAGAAAAAAACATGAGCCTTTGACAGGGGATTGCGTATGAATATACGTCTTCTCCCAGATCCGCTGAATATTTATGATATTTCAGTTTGTAGGGAAATTGGGACACATTTTTGCACTAATGCAGTCTTTCTTATCAAATCGCGAAATGAAAATTTTCTTGAACGGCTATTCGTCCAGATCCTTTCGTACTAACGCGAATGTTCCCCATTTGAAAGGTTCCATCCTTGAGGTTTTGAACCCTTTTTATTTTTTTTTTTTCGTTAATTTCGTTGAATGACGTTGGATCTCAACAGTTTGTAGAAATTGATTTTATTGAGATTGTTATTTGGTTTTTCGTTTTAAGAAATAATAATATGTCAACTACGAACTGGCGACACTAGCATTTACTCCTGACTCGATTGTAAGGCTAATCAATCTGACAAGTTCAAAATGGTAGGCGATGTCCAAATCAACGTCCAGTCCTTCGTTCAGTGGTGTAAAAGATGGCTTGCTAATTTTAACGCCTCCAATAATAAAATTCTCTCCATTAATTATCTGAAAGACCCCTCACTGCCATCCATCAGCATGGCTGATGCTAACCTCAAGGAAAGTCACACGTTCCGTTTTCTCAGGCTAATGTTCTCAGCTGACATGAAATGAAAAGACTATATTGCTAAATCAGCTGCTGAGAAAGTCGATTCACTGTGTGGAGCAAGACTCTAGAGTCTATTTTATATATCTATAAGTCTACCATTAGTTCATGTTTAGAGTCTTGCTGCTACATATGGTCTAGTGCCCCTATTATTTACCTAGAGCTCCTTGATAACCTCTAAAGAAGAATCAGCAATTTTATTGGTCCTAATCTGGCGGCTCGGCTTCAGTCATTTTCCCACCGCTGTAAGTTGGCCACACTGGGCTTTTTTTTATTAATAATTTCATGGTAGTTGTTCGGAAGACCTCTTCGTTATGGTACCTAGAATTCATGAATTTAAGCGCAGTACTAGACTGTGGTCGAGATCTCATCAACTGACAGTTGAATTGGCTAGATATATGACAGGGTAGGCCAATATTGGCATCGGAAAATCTGCAACTTTTACGGAAAGTAAACTGCATTAAACTGGTATGAACACCACCCAGACTCGGTTACAGACATAGGACCTGTAACAACTTTACAATTCACACAGACGGAACAATCAAAGCTAAAAGAGAATGTGCTTTCTTATTGACATGGCAGTCCGAGCAGAGTTTAATATATCTCTGAAGATATTTTAAAAAAACTATCAAAACACATGAAAACATCAGTAATTCCAGTTGTAGATGGAGACCCCGGATTAATTGGAAAAGGTTCCAATAGACTCATTGGAGATTCCTAGTAGCCCATACCTTAAAGAAATACAAAAAATTGTACTCACAAGTACTGCTCACACATTACGAAGGACTTTATGCATGAAAAAATGTGTGGGATCTTAGGTCTCTAGTTGGGATCCGGTAGAAAATGATTATAGGACAGAAATCAGTGCAACTAAAATAATAATAATAATAATAATAATAATAATGAATATCATAATTAAAGGAAATGGAATAAAAATGAAGCAATTAAAATACAAATATAGATAAATAATGATAATAATTATATGAAATTAATAAAAATAAAACAACTAGAATGAAAAATTAAAAATAAAAATAATATTACTAAAAATAAGAATAAATAGATAATAATAAATGAATAAAAATAAAAGAATTAAAAATAGAATTAATAATATTAATAATGAATTGTAATAATAAAAAATGAAATAAAAATAAAATAAACCCTGTAACTCCACGTGTTTTAGTGGCTTTACTGCCTTGCATGGGGTGATACGGATTAAATAAATAAATAAATAATAATAATCTTGTTTTTCGAAATGAATCTGTCCGTTGTTGTTTATTTCCCAAGTGTCAATTTGGAGGATCTAGCTCATTGTAAGCCATTTTGCATTTTTGGTCGACGACAGGAGGCAAACAGATGATAATCTGAAAACGAGGCTAATGTTATTAGGTCGCCATTTTGTCTTGGTGGCCGCTAGGAAGGAATTTTTTTTGGCTTTTGTTTCATTGACAACGGAACAAAAACAGTCGGCGGAGATCTCGTCGCTTTCTTTTGTTGACGAGATCCTGCGTGAGAAGAGGACTTTGTTCTCGGCGACAATCTCGCATTTCCCTGCGTGCGGGAAAAATGTTAGTTTTGCTTCTAATATTACTGGTTGCCGTAAGGGACGGAAAGAATAGTGTGTGTGTGGGGGGGGAATGAGCGAGGGAAGAGCCAGAAAAGTTGGAGGGACAAGTAGAGGTAAGAGAATGAGAAGAAAAAAAAAGAAAGAAAGTTGGAGAAATGAAACAAGAGCGGAAAAGAGAAGAGAAAAGGAATAGCAATAAAGAAGAAGAAGAAAAAAGAAGAAGAAAAAGAAGAAGAAGAAGAAGAAGAATTCATCTTCTTCTGAATTCTGAGTCGTGTTTGTTCTAGTTCCGTGATTAATATAGATATATAAACATGGAGTTTTTAAATGCGGTCTCTGAAAGCATAGAGTTCCAGTTCCACTTGGAAGAATGGCACAACACAATCTTCTTACAGATATTCTGCTCTAAAGTAAAGCTTAAATTTGTGTGAATATAAAAGGAAAAGAAAGAAAATATTTAATTGTAAAAAGAAGGATTGAAAGAAAGAAAAGGAAATGGGGGAAAAGATAAAAAGAAATAATGGACGTAACAACAAAAAAAGAAGGAAAGACAAACAGTCAAACGAAAAATGAAATAAAGGACACAAAAGAAAGAAAAAATAAAGAAAGTAAAGTGAAAAGATAAAACGAAATAATGGACACAAAAGAAAGAAAGAAAGTAAGAAATAAATAAGAAAGAAAGAAAGAAAGAAAGAAAGAAAGAAAGAAAGACAGAAAGACAGACAGAAAGAAAGAACAGGATAAAATGAAATAATGGACACAAAAGAAAGAAAGAAAGAAATAAAAAGAAAGAAAGAAAGAAAGAAAGAAAGAAAGAAAGAACATGATATAATAAAATAAGGGACACAGAAAGAAAGAAAGAAAGAAAGAAAGAAAGAAAGAAAGAAAGAAAGACAGACAGACAGACAGACAGAAAGAAAGAACAGGACAAAATGAAATAAGGGACACAAAAGAAAGAAAGAAAGAAAGAAAGAAAGAAAGAAAGAAAGAAAGAAAGAAAGAAAGAAAAAAGAAAGAAAGTAAAGTGAAAAGATAAAACGAAATAATGGACACAAAAGAAAGAAAGAAAGAAAGAAAGAAAGAAAGAAAAAGAAAGAAAAAGAAAGCAAAGAAAGAAAGAAAGAAAAGGATAAAATGAAATAAGGGACACAAAAGAAAGAAAGAAAGAAAGAAAGAAAGTAAAGTGAAAAGTTAAAACGAAATAATGGACACAAAAGAAAGAAGACAGAAAGAAAGTAAGAAAGAAAAGTGAAAAGATAAAACAAAATAATGGCACACAAAACTAAGAAAGAAAGAATGAAAAGAGAAAAAGATAAAACGAAATAATGTCCGCAAAGGCAAGAAAGAAAAGAGAAATAAGGTGATAGAAAAGCGTGAGGAAAAAGAAAAGATTAAAAAATAAATGCGAAAAACAATAATAAAAGAAAGAAAATATTCCTCTGAGAATGAGTCGTAAGATGAGAAGATAGAAAATGTAACCAGAGAAATGAGTAGACATTTTTCTTGAGCTAAATTTGTCAAATATTTGAATTATCGCAACGACATCTTTGGGCATATTTTAAAGAGAAACTATCAGTCGTTTATTACAAAACTTAGAAGGCACCACCCCACACCTTATTTTCTCTCATTTTTCTTCTGAACAATTTGAGTCTATGTGGGGTCCAAGATAATGAAACTAGATGCGGGGGTTGGGAATGCGAGTGCAATCAGCTAGTGTTTCAGGTGGTGATGGGGGGGGAGGCAAAGATTTGGAATAGGTCACGTCATCATAATCACAGTTTGGAACGCGGGGAGAAATAAAAGACAGGGATAAAAGAGGGAGCATGTGGAAAAAGAAAACAAAAGCGTGCTATGTGGACAAATGTGGAGCGTTGGTTAGTAGAACCAAAGGTCATGAAGTACAAGCGAGATGTTGGTATAAGGTTAGTTATACGGGAGGGTAAGAAAATATTTGGTATGGCTTTTTAAACATTTAAGTGAGTAAATCTTAAGATGGAATACGGAGTGCGACAAGGTTGGGGTTTCCTGGCAGGATTTATTTATCCTGTAACAAAGAGGTGACTCTAAACTAGTTAAAGAATTTACCAAGAGTTATTATCGGTGGCACTGGATGTAAGAACATGCGCCATGAAAATGACGAATTTTACTCTTGATGGCAAGTTAAAAAAAAAAAAACGGAAAAGAATTTTGTTTTTAATCATATCACCCCATGTAAGGCAGTAAAGCCACTAAGACACAAGGAGTTCAGTCAGTTATGTGCCATGCGTGATACACGCATAGACGATCATATATCTTTCGATAGATGACGAGGCAGATTTTTTTCCTGCAGTAGTTTGCCATTTCTTTCTGCGGCAAGCCAGTTGCCAGCCAAGGCTATAGAACCCGGTCTGTCCTCATATTTACCATAGTTAGTAGAGAGAAGAAAAGGATTCATACCTTTCCCAAGGTTATTAGCACGTAAGTGAATGTAATGGATTCGACTGGAATTCGAACTCGGCTCTCTTCCTCAATCCGAGCCGCTATCCATAACTCCACCGTGTCTCCCTCTAAGATGTTACTAAGTGCAAAAGAATAAGAAAAACACGAGAAACATTATTAAGGAGCGAAAACAATAGGAGGCTAATGAGCAAGACAGTAGATAGCGACTGACGTTGCATTTAAACAATTGAAGATCTTTTGAGGATCAAACTTGTCTGGAAAGTAAGAAGTCAGAAGCAAGTTTCACAAGCGAGAAGTCTGAGAAAAGTAACTGATAGCATAGAACTTATGTTTACATCTGGCCAATTCAAATTTCAATTGATGAGACCTTACCGCCAATCTAGGCTTAGATTTGTAAAATCTAGATACCATAACGAAGAATTTAGGCGAACAATTAGAATGAATATATTTATACAAAAGGCACAGGGAAGCTAAATTACGAAGAGAAAGTGAATGAAGGCGTGATGCCAGGTCAGTACCAATAACATTGCAGATTCTTCTTTGGATTTAGAATCTCTAAATATATAGCAAGAGTACCAGACCATATGTGGCAGCAACATCGAAAGCATCGATGAATCGTAGACTTACAGAGATGTACGAGAGATTCAAATGAGAAACAGTGAACCAAGTTTCTTAGAAGCACTCCTAACAATGAATTCAATATAATCTTCCCACTTCATGTCAGCCGAGAAGGCGCCACGAGTCAATGTCCTTGGGATTCGCATCAGCCATGCTAATTGGAAACAGCCAATTTCATGTGATTAACAGAGAAACGTTTCGTTGTTTTTTTGGGGGTGTTAAAATTAAGCCATTGCTTGCCCCAGTAAACAACAAACTGTAAGTCATCTTTTAGCCTTACTGTCGATACAGGAGTAAATGGTTGCGTCATCAGAAGAGATATCAAGTTTAGACGCCACCCGGAAGGTCAATGATGCTGAATATTAATTGTACCATAAGAGAAACTATAGCATAGAACTTATGGCTGCATCTCACCAATTCAAATTTGAAATAATGAAACCTTGTCGCCTCTCTACGATTAGATTTATAAAATCTAGGTACCATAACGAAGAGTTCAACCGAACAATTACGGTGAAATTAGATTTAGTAAAGACACAGGGAAGCTACATTATGGCGGAGGGAAAGAGACTGAAGCCGAGACATCAATTTAGGATCAATAATATTACTGATTCTTCTTTGGATTTTACCAAGAATCTGTAAATATATAGCCACAGCACTGGACCATATGTGGCAACAATATTTAAAGCATAGACGAATGGTAGACTTATAAATATATAAGATAAATTCAGAAAAAAAAATTGTCAAGCAGGACACAGTGAACCAAGTTTCTTAGAAGCACATCTAACAATGAATTTAATATAACCTCCCCTCCTTTATTTCAGCCGACAATAATAGCCCGAGAAGGCGCAAAGCTTCAAAGTCCTAGGGATTAGCATCAGCCATGCCAATTGGAGACAAAAAGGAGTCTTTTAGGTGATTAACAGATAGACGTTTCGTTTTGGGGGTGATAAAATTAAGCCATTGCTTGCCCCAGTAAACAACAGACTGTCATCTTTTAGCCTTAACTTCGAGACAGGAGTAAATGGTTGTGTCATCGTTGGTATAGATATCAGGTTGAGAAGTGATGACATCAAGAAGGTTAATGGTGCTGAATATTAATTGTAAGATAAAAGAATATTGAGAAAGCTTCCTAAGGATCCAATCTAAGAGTCGAATCCCTAACTATCAGACGGATAAGACCAATCCAAAAACTTTAGCCTTTAGCTCGTACTGTGTATGACGGTAAACTGCATGCTACAGCAAAGCCTCTGATCGAGAAATTAGTGGTTTTGATAAGCGTGAAATTTCTTATTAATTACTGTCGTTCCAATGTCCATCTTGTTGGGGCCCAAACTATGAGTAAATATGTGAACTACCGAACAAAAATAAATAGTACATGTTTATAATAAAATAGCCAACAATATATTTTTATAGCAAAATGACATTAAATGCAACGTTAAAAAATATAAAAAAATAACATTTTTATAGTAAAATTACAACCACTATATTTTATGATCTACAAAATTTTAGTGATGACAGTAAACACACGTTTGCCACTTTTGTGATGTCAACGAATACTCGTTGTCACTTTCGTAATGCTCGTTGTAGTAGAGACTTTGTAATCGCAGATACCACCATAGTAACGCCGTTGAACAGTACTGGTGTCAGACGCCTTCGAATATCACTCGCACTAATAGTACTTGCTCGATAATACTCGTTTGAATAGTCACCACCGAATAGTGATCCGTAAAGAGAAATAGTATAGTGAATAGCGGTCCGCATAGTATTGAGGATAGAGTAGAAATGTAGAGAATTAGACGTCATGCTAGCTTTCATATATGCGTTTCCTCTATGGTCATGTGGTCTACTTAATTCAATAATGGGATCGCCTGTGTTTGCTCACTGGAGATCTATGTTCAAACTCAAGTGTCAACAGCGACACTTTATACCTATATAACAGATCTACAAACTATATGAAAAAAAACTTACCTTTACTCTGGAAATATCAAATTATGGATGAAATATCTGTAGTTGAAAGCATAGAATTTCAATGCGAAATATTCAGATTTCGGTATTAAATAACCCATAGAGATGTTGATATGCCGCCAATCAAAATTAACAACCAAACAATCAACATGAAAGAATTCTTTCATGACATTACTCCATATAATATCCTACAATTTCTTAAACTATATTCCAAAATATACCTTCAACAAAACTATAACATAAAACACACATATCACCGCCTCTAGTAATTATGTCCACATAAACATGTTTATGCACAAAAGCTGAGTATTGTCTACCATGTATTCAACTGTGAAAGCAGAATAATATATATTTTTATTATTTGAATTCTCCCAGGAAAATTAAATTTCCACATTAAATGACCCATAAGGAGTTGATATACACTTAAAGAAAATCAACTAATCAACTTTAGCATTAGCTCACTCCACAAAGTAGACAGGGCTTTGTAGATTTGGGTCAAATTCTTAAAGATCAGGACATGGAGAAGACAACAGGAAACCCCTTCGTTACATTTCTCAAGATGGCATAGAAAAGTATTCAATTGTGAAAAGCCGAATAACTTACATCATATTTTTGTTATTTAAAGATTTATAATATGTGTTTATTTGTTGTTATAGGTGTTGACCAATTATTGATGATTTTATTAACTTTTTATTGAAGTTAAATTTGACTATTTAGTTTCGTCTAATAACTTCAGGCGACAGTTTTTCTTAGAATAAATCAAATAACTTCAATAAAGCTGATACTACCTAAAATCTTAACTCAGGGTTTTTTTTTGACGTCTAAATTGATTATTTAAAAAACTTGACATTTTTTCGAACCTAATTTGAATTATTGAAGTTTATATGATTTGCTTAATAACTTGAGACAGAGTGTAGTCCATATAAAATCCCCCAAAAATGTATTCCAAAATATAAATTCAACAAAACTATCACAGAAAAATGCATATTACCGCCTGTAGTAATCATGTCGGCACGAACATCTATATACGTGAAAGCTGAGTATCATCTACCATGTATTCAATTGTGAAACCAGAATAACGTATATCATATTTCTGTTATTTTAAAGATACCAAGAAAATTAAATTCTGGCATTAAATGACCCATAAAGAGTTGATATGCCGTTAAACAACCACATGAATCAATTTACCTTAATCACCTTTACACGCCAGGAAAGGATGTAACACAAGTATACGACACAGGGTGAATACCTCTCGTCAATCCAGAAAGTCAAATCAGCAGAATATCTTCCTGTAATACCTAAGCAAGGAGCCAAGGTACCGAGTATCGCTATCAGGCGACGTCCTGATGAATAACTGAAAGAAGATATTTACAAATGCTCCTTGGGTAAGTGTGTATGCTTTTCCCCAAACTACGATCAAATCAGGGTCAACCGTTATCTATCGGGCCTCATAATATTATTTTTACCTCTTCCGCTTCTAAATAAATAACCGGCAAATTCTCTGTCTGTCTGTGTGTCTCAAACTCTTCTAACTCGGGCTGCACTTGCTCTGCAGAGAGATGTTATACCTTTTTGGAATCAGGTTGATCTTAGGATTGCAAATCTGCCCTTCATCTGATACTTGAACACCCAGAATTTGGATTCATGTCTTGATAGTCCAAAAGCGTCTCCGCTTCCTTGTGGCTCATGAATTATTTTCCACCCTACAACCATTTTCCCCACAGACTAAAACGTCGCAAACCTCTCGCTTCTCTATCGCTATTTCCATCGAAAGTGCTCAGACGAACTACATTCTTTAGGTCCACTACTTCTAAACGTCACGGTTACGGCCCGCCATGCAACTTATATTGTAGCGAACCACTCGTATTCCATTGGTGAGACGTAATTTCCACTCGAGCAGCGCCTTCTGACGAACCGTTACTTTGTGGAACCGGCTCTCAAGATGATGCTTCTTCTCGTCACTACAATCTTAACTTGTTCAAGGCTAGGATTAACCTTTATCTGCACCATGTTTCAACATAAACAGTGCGTCTTATTCTGGAACCTCTACCTCGAGTGGCTCCTGGGCCTTATACAGAGCAAATAAAAAGAATAATATTTAGTATCACTTTTGAAATATCTTAAGCCTATGAGACGGATCAGCTTTAACTCACAGATTACAAACATAATTTGAAATTATTTTAAATTTTATCAAACATATTACATAACGCATACAATGTGAACGGCTTTTTAATATTTTAATCAATTAATTTTATTGAATTTTATTCACTTTGGCTTTATAGCCTTCGGGAGATCTTGTTGAGACAATGTGAGAAGTTCCCAATAAATTTTGAATTGTCTATCGGTACTTCTCTTCGATTCAGATAATGTGTGTGGATGATCATATTAAAAACATCGAATTGTTTATACACACTAAAAAAAATATTCAAACTTTTTCTTTTAAAATACTGGGGTTCATTAAATTTTAGTGAGCATTCCCATTTATGATCAGTAAATGAAATTTTAATATAATAACAACACTACTTGAACGCGACAAATATATACAAAAATTTAAAAGATTTAAAATTGTATAAATTATTCTAATTAATTTAAAAAAAAATGGAAACAATTGTAAAAATTATTCGTCTATATTTTTCCTAAAGACAACAGTTATGTTACATCCAGTGACAGGACCCAAAAGAGTGGGAGTTCAATACCCGGCTAAGGCAGTGGAGAACTTGGAGAGGGGAATTAATAGGAGATAACTGATAAGTGACATCCATTAAACATGGCACGTGGAACTAGAACAGTCTACCCCAGTGAAGGAAATAAAGGGTTAATTTCGACATTCCAACCAACTGAAGAAGGCCGGAGCGTACAACGGTCGAAACGTTGTAATAAATATGGTGACAAAGATGAGGACAATAGTCCGAATAATGTAAATAATTTAAAATTTTGCCTTCTATTAGCATAGCCGATGCTAACTTCCAAGAGAATGACTCATTTTGCCTTCATCGTCTCACCTTTTTCTACTGGCTAGAGTTTCTGTTTAGAATCCTTCTTGAAAGTTTGCTTGAAGTCACATCCTACCACCGTAAAGTTGCTTCACTTTGCATTTTCTATAACTGCTTTCATGCCAATTATTTGGATGAGCTTCTTGTAAATAGTTTTGTGGATTTTTGGAATATTGATTTGGGTTAGATTTTTAAATTCTTTGTTTTATCCCCACAAAAAACAATGAATTATACACAATGGGGACTAGTTAGGACTTTCATAGAGACAATGTGGTATTATGTTGGATGTAGTAAGAAAGGTAAATAAGAATTTGTTGTTGTGGTATAATGAACATCGTTGTATGTTTGGGTCAGTGTTTGTGGCTAGCTATGTTTAATGTTAAGACAGAAGAAGACCGTCCTTTTCCCCATTCCCCATTTTGACCTTGTCCCACAATTTTTGTATATGACAGAATAAATATCGCACTTCGCTATGATACCTAGAGGTTTTGAATTAAAGACTGGAATGAGCTCTCATCAATATAGAGTTAAGCAGACTAAATGTAACCTAAGTTCTATGCTAACAGTTTTTTTTTCGCACTTCTCGCCTGTGGAACTCCCTTCCGGCTCCATGCTTTCCGGTCAACTTTAATCTCCAAAAATTGAAATGCAATCGCTATCTGCTGTCCTCTTTATTACTCTTCTTCTGTACTCGCTCCTTAGTGGTATTTCTGTTGTCTAATTCTTCGACATCAAACAGTCAGTGGCTCTAATGCTTTGCTTGGGGTGAATAATGATTGAAAAAAAAATCATTAGAAAACATAAACATTCGTCCTTGCATCGAAATATTAGTTAGATCAGGCGTGGTGCATCTGTTATATATCTTTAGATTCTCGAGAAAACCAGATGTAGGATCTGTAATTTTGTTAATCCTGAACCGCCATCTTGATTTAAACTCTTTCTGGTCACTGGAATGTTGCTTCTCTCCGACTTTTCTATAAATATTTCCATAACAATTGTTATAAAGAGTCCTTCTTGTTTGTACCTCGACTAATGAAATATAGCTATATTGGCAACTAAGCTCCGTCGTGTTACTTTTGAAATAGTTAGATGTAGCCGCAGGTTCTATTCTAATAGGTCCTTTTCTCGTCTCTTCCGGCTTCGCGCGTCCCTACCATATACCATGTTCAAAAATTTAAGTGCAACGTCAATAGGCAACTTCAGTTCGTTCTGAGTCCTGTTTTTCTTACCCATTCTCTTCAATAACTTCTTCTCATTCTCTTTCATTCTCAAAGAGCCACCGGCGTCTTAGTGGCGTTATTGTCATACTATTTCACCCCAAGCAAGCCAAGAGAGAGAGAGAGAGAGAGAGAAAGCGAGAGAGAGAGAAAGCGAGCGAGAGAGAGAGAGAGAGAAAGAAAAGAGAGAGAGAGAAAAGAGAGAGAGAAAGAGAGAGAGAGAGAAAGAGAGAGAGAGAAAGGAAAGAGAGAGAGAGAGAAAGAGAGAGAGAAGCGAGAGAGAGAGAAAGCGAGAGAGAGAGAGAGAGAAAGCGAGAGAGAGAGAAAGAGAGAGAGAGAGAGAAAGGAGAGAGAGAGAGAGAGAAAGCGAGAGAGAGAGAGAGAGAGAGAGAGAGAGGCTAATGTAGCTTGATGTATATGTGCACACTGGCATCGATGTATATAGACTGATATGGACCCCACGTACGTTCGTTTGATGGACAGATTGATAGGCTGACACACACATATATAGATTAATAGATTGATATATAGATGTATAGACTAGCATAGATATATATGTACAGACTGGCATAAATATATATATATATAGAGAGAGAGAGAGAGAGAGAGAGAGAGAGAGAGAGGAGAGAGAGGGAGAGAGAGATAGAGAGAGTGAGAGTGATCTCTGGTGAAAAAAAAACACACACAAAGAAGCTCAGAAACAAACAAACGCATAAAAAGGAAAAGTGAAAAAAAAGAAATGAAAAATCATGCAAAATAAACGAACGTATAGATAAAGAAAATAGGGGAAGCTGTGACGTGGAGAAGGAATTATATAGTGAAAGAGAGCGTAGTTGTGTATAATTTTAGCGCACAGCGTGATTGGTTTATTCACACCACGTGACTCAGTACCGACATCCACATCCACTCTCACTATTCTAAGGCGTCTCTAAAAATAACTGATATCTCCAGCATCTTTTCAAAGAATAATGTATTGCCAACATCGACAGCGATAACACTTCGGTTAGAACTGTTAATGTTAGTTGAATGCCAACGTGTGAGGATACCTTTTTATAATGGCTACGATCATGCTTTTAGTTTTGTTTTAAGATATTTATATCGTAATTATTCGTGAATAATAAACATTTCTCCCAGACGTTTAAACCTTAAAGTTGCGTTGCATATATCAGACAATTTTCCGGACATCTTTCTTCTTCGATATATTCAAAACGTTATGAGCGAATTTTAATATATCGACCATTTACAGAAATTTTACCAAAAAAAAAAAAAAAAAAGCTTCGAATCTGAGAAAATCTGTAAAAAAGCGACATCGAAATACTAATAGGCAACTTGGATAAGCCTTCTAAAAATTAAACAAAATATTAAGAAAATGGATAACTTCTTAAGAATAAAAGAAAACGGATTTCTGTGTAATATCAACCCGCCTCTATCCAATGCTAAGGATGCAGTTAAAATAGTCGGCTCTCTGTACATCTCTAGTAAGTAGCTGACGCCTCATGCTATACAGCCAGATCAGCCAGATCAGGCCAAAAATTTAGTACTGTTGTTTTATTTGGGCGGGAGCTGCCCAGGCCTTACTCTCCAGCCGTGTTTCCAAAAGCGTCCCCGAGCCCTTGTGGGTGATGAATTATTCTCCACCTTCCAAACTCTCTCTCACATGGGACATATGGCAAGCCTCTCCCTGCTTTTTAGCTATTTCCACGGAAAGTACTCAGATGGACTACATTGCCTGGTCTCGCCAGTTTAAACCTTCACGACAAGGAAACGCCATACCACTTACGATAGTAGCAAACCACCCCCTTTATCTCCGTATTAAACTGGTGAGACGTTTCACTCAAACAGCTTCTTCCCACAAACCCGTGGAACCGACTCCCAAGAGGATGTTTCCCCGATCTCTACAATCTTAACCTGTTCAAATCTAGAGTTAACCTTTATCTCCCTATCCTGTCCGCACAAATTGCCTCCTAACGTAAGCCTCTACCACGAGTGGCTTTCTGAGCCTTGTAAAAAAAATGTCAGTTAATGCTAGAAAACTTCCTCACGGATGACGAGGAGACTTTAGGCAACATAGATTTGGTTTAACAAAGGGATGTTGAGAATACCATGGATGTAGAATGTGAGCAACGAGGCAGCTTTAAGGAAATGGAGAAAAAATACATAAAATCCGAAAGAGATGGTTAAAAAGCGGACTGGAAATTTTGACACTGACACAGGGGCGTAGCTAGTGATTTTTGCCGCACAATGCACATTAACCCTTAAAAGTGTATATATATATATATATATATATATATATATATATATATATATATATAACCCGGATATAAGAGACCGGATATAAGAGAAACCCGGATATAAGAGATTTTCTCTGGTCCCAAATTACAGCCTGTGTTAATGTATATAAATTAGACCAAACCCGGATATAAGAAACCCGGATATAAAGAGAGATTTTCTGGTCCCAATTAGAGCCTGTGTTAATGTATATAAATTAGACCAAACCCGGATATAAGAGAAACCCGGATATAAGAGATTTTTTCTGGTCCCAAATTAGAACCTGTGTTAATGTATATAAAATAGACCAAACCCGGATATAAGAGAAACCCGGATATAAGAGAGATTTTCTCTGGTCCCAAATTAGAACCTGTGTTAATGTATATAAATTAGACCAAACCCGGATATAAGAGAAACCCGATATAAGAGAGATTTTCTCTGGTCCCAAATTAGAACCTGTGTTAATGTATATAAAATAGACCAAACCCGGATATAAGAGAAACCCGGATATAAGAGAGATTTTCTTTGGTCCCAAATTAGAACCTGTGTTAATGTATATAAAATAGACCAAACCGGACCAACCCGGATATAAGAGAGATTTTCTCTGGTCCCAAATTAGAACCTGTGTTAATGTATATAAATAGACCAAACCCGGATATAAGAGAAACCCGGATATAGAGAGATTTTCTCTGGTCCCAAATTAGAACCTGTGTTAATGTATATAAAATAGACAAACTCGGGAAGAGAAACCCGGATATAGACGTCTCCGGTCCCGACAACTCTTATATCCGGGTTACACTGTATATAGATAGATAGATAGATATAAAACATAGATATCATTGATATAGAAATAATTAATATTGCTGATTGAGTCTATGTGTGATTATTTCTTTGTATATAGATATAGATATAGATATATACAAGTATATGATTGGTGTATACGGAATAAATTCCAATAACCAACAATTACTATTCTTAAAAGAGTGCTCAATACAGAGTAGAGCAGATATAATTATTTATTTTAAAATTATAACATAAATATGTTATAAAATCACTACAAAAATTAACAACGTTTTCCCCTTGCGAAAGATCGTTAATTAATTTGAAACTTTTAAAACCATTTATTTTACATTATCACTTCATAAGACACGAAAGGTGTTGAAACAAAATGGCCATTTTTGTAGTGATTTTATAACATATTTATGTTATAATTCTTAAATAAATAATTATATATACATATTTATATCAAGTAATTCATTGAGTCTGAAAGAAACCTCAACAGAATGCACTGGACGGCCGTTTCGTCCTATATTTGGGACTCATCAGCAACGCGCATCCACTACTGAGAATTGAAACCCTGACAGTTAGGTTGTCAAGCAAACATCATACCAACTGTTCCACCGGGACGGAGAGATTGCAAATCAGACTCAATATAGCGCCGCTCGCTCACATATTCCGTGATGGAACTCTTACTGAGTTCTCGCTAACCATAGGACTGTGTCCCCTGGAGCCACGACTACTCTCACCAAGCCGCTCACTCGAGAGGATTAGAAGCCGGTTCAAGCAATGATGTACATGATAGAAATTATTCGGAGGATTTGATAATTATATTAAGTAATTCATTGAGTCTGATAGTAACCTCAGAAGAATGCATTCTGTTTAGGTTTTTTTCAGACTCAAAGAATTACTAAATATAATTATCAAATTCTCCTAATAATTTCTATCTATCTATCTATCTATCTATCTATCTATCTATATATATATATATATATATATATATATATATATATAAAAAAAGGAAATGCAAACGTTTTTAGTTATAATATGGATTTGTTTTAGTATATATATTATATTTCATTCTTCATTTTTCTGATACACAAGTTTCCGGTTTTGTGACCTTCTTCAGGCAAATAAAAGGAAAAAAATTATAAGGAATAAGTATTTCTTATGTTCTTTTAATGTCTCATTGTTCATTTTCTGTATTTGCTAGTGAGCCTTGAACTCCTTTCTGGGCTGTTATGAAACATTAAAAGAACATAAGGAAAAATTATTCCTTTTAAAAATGTATTCCTTTTATTTGCCTGAAGAAGGTCACGAGACTTGAAACTCGTTTAGCAAAAATATAAAGAATAAAATATAATATATACTAAAACAAATCCACATTATAACAAAAAC
This sequence comes from Acanthosepion pharaonis, assembly GCA_903632075.3. Classification (NCBI taxonomy): domain Eukaryota; kingdom Metazoa; phylum Mollusca; class Cephalopoda; order Sepiida; family Sepiidae; genus Acanthosepion; species Acanthosepion pharaonis. Next base: position 1,707,911 of record CAHIKZ030003120.1, read on the forward strand.
GTTTGCAGTTTCCTCTTTTTTTTAAATGTACATTTTTCTCTCGTTGAAACAACTACAGCCTTTTCACTATATATATATATATATATATATATATATATATATATATATATATATATACGGCCTTTATATATATATATATATATATATATATATATATATATAGTGAAAAAGGTTGTATATATATATATATATATATATATATATATCTTTCTCTGACGATCCGCTTAGGTGAACCCTGGGTAGGTTTGTCTGACTCACTAGGTTTATCTAGGTCTGCTCTACGGTTGTATTGCGCTTTTCTTAATTAGTTGTTTACTCGTATCGGGGTTTTTCTTTGGGCTTCAAACCTGTATCTGTGCGATTTTTTTCGACAGACTTTCATGTTTCTAGCTCTTTCTTTTTTTAAAACCTTTTTTTCCCTCGAGATTGATTTGATTATTGGCAAATCAAAAATTCGAGCGTTTTCCGAAACGAGTATAGTTATCTATATTTGTATATATATATATATATATATATATATATATATATATATATATATATATATATATATATATAGTTAACGACGTAATTATTCATACACACTTTAATTCTTTAAATTTTATCCATTTTCTAAATCTAATACTGGAATGATGCTAGTTTTTTTTCCGTATTTCTGTTAACGCGGTATTTATAAATCCTCATATGGAAATTATGAAATAAAAGTACAATTGTGTTTATTTATCTATTTTTGAATAAAACTGGGGATATGTAAACAAATATAAAGACATTTCTTCTTTTTATCTAAATCGGAAAAAAGAGATGGATTCATACCATTTCCAAGGTAAATTGCACGTAAGTGAATCAAACAAACTCGACTAAATTTCGAACATGGTACCCCGATTCCTCAATCCGAGGCGCGAAACATTACAATACCGTGCATCCACAGGATAAAATTCTTTAAATAGGAAACAGAAGAGCTAGAGATATGTATCGTAAAAAGATAAAAATTGTTAACACCTATGAAGGATAGGGAGTAGGGGAGAGCCCTGATCGCTCACTTTCTGAATGAAGGCAAAGTGGGATCAGCGAATCGTGTTCCAATTCTGGTGTAGACTCTTCCGTTCCCAAAATCCCTAGGGAAAGGCAAAAATCGATCTATTTTCGCCATAGCTATGGGTAGAGTAAATTGGTTAAATATGATGGATGGAAATACCCAATAAACAGGATTGAAAAAATGACCAATAAACTATAAGAAAAGTAAGCAAACACAGCAAACGTAACATATACAAGGCAGTGCGACGGCAATAAGGCGAATGTTGACAAAGTAAGAATAGTGATAACAGACAAATGTGGTACAGACAAGTGATCGCAGTTTTATGACTTCAAGACAAGAAAGAACAAAAATATAGCGGATGAGACAGAGAAGAAATCATAGATAGATAGATAGATAGATAGATAGATAGATAGATAGATAGATAAGAACAGATTGTCATAGATATGACAAGTGATAGATGCATGAAAAGAAAAAGAAAGATAGGAAGGAGCTGAGATAGATAGATAGGTAGAGAGATAGATAGATATGAACAAAAATAGATAGATAGATAGATAGATAATGAACAGACTGAGATAACTAGATAGATAGATCGATTGATAAGAACAGATTGTCATCGTTATGAAAAATGATATATGCATGAAAAGAATAAGAAAGATAGATAGGGAGGAGCTGAAATAGATAGATAGATAGATAGATAGATAGATAGATATGAACAGGACGATAGAGATAGATAATGATCAGATTGTGATAGATAGATAGATAGATAGATAGATAGATAGATAGATACGAACAAGAAGAGATAGATAGATAATGAACAGATTGTCATCGATATGAAAAATGTTAGATGCATAAAAAGAACAAGACAGATAGACAGGAAGGAGTTGAAATAGATAGATAGACAGATAGATATGAGCTTATATATATATATATATATATATATATATATATATATATATGAAAGAAAGACAAAATTAGGCAAAGCAACAGTAATAATGCAAATGTTAACAAAGTAAGAATGGTGGTAACACACAAAAGTGGTACAGAAAAGTCATCGCAGCTGAATGGCGAATGAGACCAAGAGGTGATCCCTTTTTATATACCAGGAAAAGATCTCTGTCTTCATCTATACAATTGACTTATAAATTTGCGTGTGTGAATTTTTTTACAGTTATCCTCTCTTGGATTGGAACTGACAGGAAAAATATAAATTAAATATAAATATAAATAACACACGAAGTGTTGACAACCCGTAAAAATCAAATCCACTGAAAATATTGATCTGAAAAAGAGGATATTGACATGGAGCAATGTCAGGAGTCTAAGGAGGATAAGGGGAAAATCTGTTCCTTTGCACTCTGTTTTCATATTATTTGTGAGAGAATTGTATATCTATTATGTGGCAGTTTCTCCTCAGGTGTTGTATGCTATCTTCTTATCTTTATTGTTTTGTTTAATTTTTATTATTATTATTATTATTATTATTATTATTATTATTATTAAAAGGTTTGTATATTATAATTTCTTTACCTTTTTCTACTTTTTTATTTCTTTTTGATTTCTTCTTTCTTTTCTTCCGTTTCTCTTTCTTTCCTGTTTCTTCTTCTTTCTTTTGTCGTTACCTTTTTTCTTTTCCTTTTCCACCTTCTCCAAACATTCTCACGTTCTTTCCTTTCTCCTCTCCGTTTTTATTCCCCCTCCCTTTCTCCCCGCCACTCTTTCTCTCTCCTCATCTTTGTATCCCTCTTATTTTTCATATCAACGCCCTCTAGCAGTTCATTTTCCTTACTAAGAAAAGACAACCAAGCTATTCCCCCCGCCAACCCCCATAACCCAATCCTACTGCCAATCACTCTTCCCTTTCCGCAAATTCTCCTATCCAAAGATAATAGCTCTTATAGATCCATTGACAGCCAATATGCTTATCTTCTCTTTGCACCTTCAATACACCGCTGGCGACAAAAGCCGACCTCTCTATTCCTTGGTGCAACATTTCGTATGCATGTATCTGTGTCCCTATCACAGAACACACTTGCATACGGCTTTATGCACAAGAGTGTGTTCACTGGCTGTCCAAGTAATCCTTGTTTATTCAAAAATTAACCCTATAAGTTCCACCATCAAAATTCTTTGACGCACATACCTTTTTAAGTTCGGCCGACAATTTGAAACCCTACCGAAGATACTTTCTCTAATTGGCGCACTTGTAAAGAAGAAGAAAAAAAAAGAAAGAAAAACAAGACTAAAGCAAGATGGGGATAGTTTTTACACCAGTTTCATATTTGTTATGAAGAAATATTAGGCCGGAAAGAAAGTCCTGTCGCATATTTTGGCATGATAAATTTTAAGGTACATATTAAGGACTTACAATCATCATCGTCATCATCATCATCATCATCAACACCATCATCATCAACACCAATGCCATCAACACCATCAATTGTCATCATCATCATCAACACCATCATCATCAACACCTTCAATTGTCATCATCACCATCATCATCAATAACAACACCATCGTCGTCATCATCATCATCAACACCATCATCATCATCAACACTAATGCCATCAACACCATAAATTGTCATCATCATCACCATCATCATCAACAACAACACCATCCTCATCATCATCATCATCAACACCATCATTATCAACACCAATGCCATCAATACCATCAATTGTCATCATCATCACCATCATCATCATCATCATCAACGCCATTATCATCCTCCTAATCATCAACATCATCGCCGTCATCAACACCATCATCAACACTATTAATCGTCGTCATCATCGTCAACTCCATCACCATCATCCTAATCAGCAACACCACCATCATCAACAACAATGCCATCAACAGCATCAATCGTCATCATCAACACCATCATCAACAACACCATCATCATCATCATCAACGTCATCATTAGCCTCCTAATCATCAACATCATCAACATCAACAACAATAACACCTCACCAACAACACCATCATCACCATCAACCGTCGTCATCCTAATCAACACCCTCGATCATCATCAACGCTATCAACGCCATCATCATGCTGCTCATCATCAACACCATCATCATCAGAACCACAATCATCAACATTATCATCATCAATACCATCACCATCATCATCATCCTCATCAACACCATCACCATCAACCTCAGTAGACCCATGACCCGATTAAGGGGCGAAACAGCTGAGCACCTGACCAATCCTCCACATCTTGAAAGTCGTGAGTGTTTTGACCAAGTAATTGGAGTAAATAAGTTCATACTCCTCCCTGCTCTTTGGAACAGGAGTAGAGGTTTAAGTGCCACACGTGATACACGTGTGAGTGATCAAGTATCTTTCGATACATGACTGACAAGGCAGGTTTTTCCCGCAGTAGGTTGCCATTTCTTTCTGCGGTAGAATGGTTGCCGAAAAGAACTCAGTCTCTCCTGCTATTCAAACCAGATCTGGGAGGAAAAGAGATGGATTCATATCTACCCCAATGCGTAAGTAAATTTAACGATCTCGACTGGAATTCGAAATCGGCTCTTCGAATTTTCATCCCCAGCCGATATCCATTACACTAAAACGCACACTAAACTTACTTATCGCAAATACTAATTTGGATACCTCTAGGTAGTGTAAGGGTTAGGAAGCTGGTCTCGCTCAGAACTATTGCGATTGAGTAGTGAGTTCGATCCTCACTGGGTGCCCCATACTTTCGGCCTTGTGCCACATCTGAGCTACGCTTGGAAAATCACTATTGCAAATACTAATTCACCACGAGAAACTACAAATTTTAAATCGAAGTTAGTTTGTCCTTTATTAATTTATTGTCAGTCTTTTTGAAATTTTAAATCAAATTTTATTTATCTTTCCTCAACACTCAGAATAAAAAAATACGAAAAATCGAGATCTTCATATTTCGTAAGTATAGATGATATTTGAACTACTTACAAGGAATTTCTTACAATTTAAAAAATAATAATAATAATAATAATAATAATAATAATAAACTGTTTTTGGCTTGTATAAACACGACAAAAACAGTAGGACAGAGTGGCTTCTATAGCCTTGGATGGTAACTCATCTAGGAGAAGGAAAACTCTAAATGCAAAACCTACAGAGGGTCGTTTGGGGACCTTGTGGCACGTAGTGCATCAGGTCTCTGTATTCGGCCCTTCAAAAAGTGTGGATGGTTCTGCACAAAAACTTCAGTACTATAATCAAATCCTGGTGTCTGGGCTGTCGGTTCCCAGGAACGGAGCTGCTTGAGCCTCATACGTCGAATTCGACGGGAGAGTGGAATACATTTATATATATATATATATATATATATATATATATATATATATATATATATATATATATATATAGGAGGAGAAAGAGAGAGCGAATGAAAGAGAGAGCGAGAGAAAGAAAGTTTCCCAAATACAAACTTATAAGTTGTACATATATATATATAGCGTATATGTCGACGTACAAGGCAGCATTTTACCCTAAAAAAATCCAAATTGGGGGCCGTATTATACTCAAGGTATAAAATATGAACTTTCAATCCTGTGGTTTATGGTAAGTTGTTAGCATGGTAGATTTAACAAGTTAGCCTCTGCCTTAGTAACTATCGACACAAATATTTTCTACTGAAACAAATTAAATCACATTCTTATAATAACATGAAAGTGTGGTATAACAAAAGTACTTTTATCTTATACTAGCAGTAGATCCCGGCGTTGTCCGGGGATATAACAGTAAGAGATAGATCAAGTATCCACCATCATAAAGACTGAAAAATAAAATTGACAAAGATTATTGTTTAAGGTTGACGGACATGCATGTCTTAATTAGTTTTTTTTTTTTTTTACGAATTGGTCAAACCTAAACTCAAACAAAACATTGTTTTCAATCATTATGAGTCTCTACCGATTGAATAGAATTTTATTATAAACAATTGTCTTATATATGGAATTTTTAAAGCATTCTGAATGTAAAAATAAAGGAAAAAGTGTGCAAGACAATAAGAAACACTACATGCCAAAAAAAAAAGTGAAGTTTTGTTGAAATCGGTTGAAAAATGTAGGTAGCCTTTCTGTAATCTTTTAGTTTTACAATTTATGATTTTTACTTATTGAATACAGTAAAAAAAATTGCATATTTTGCTTGTGGTGATTCATAATTAGAATTCTGATTTGAATATATTTCCACTCGTTGTTTCTAATACAATCGGTAGTCTCATACAGTTGATAACGTACTGCAATTAAGCTTTTTATTTTAAATTTTCTTTTGTTCTTATAAGTGTTTTCTTTTCTGGACATAAAGTGTCTAAAATTGTCCCAATCTTCTATATGTAAGAGCGCTTTCGAATATTCTATTAGCCATTATCACGAATGGTTTTATTTTTATTTTCAACTGAATGTGTGACCACAATTAGTTTTGTTTCCTCTGATTTCATAGCAACCTATCTGTTTGCAATTTCTGGTAAGAAAAAAAAAATGTTGTCTCTTGAAATCTCTAGTTGGGGCATAGTGCCAATTCGTAGTATACAAAGCAAAAGCAACGACTAATAATAATAATAATAATAATGACAAAATGATTGCCGTAACTCGTCCAGTATTTTCCAGCACTTAAGAAAAAATAAGAAAAGAAAAAAAAAAGAAAAGAAAAAAGTGTTAGATAATGTTCAATAATATTTCGACAGTATGTCTGACACTATTTACATTATTCGGACTATTGTCCTCATCTTTGTCGCATGGGATCAAGACATCCGTATACCGTAAGCCAACATTCACCGGACAGTACCTCAATTTCAACTCCCACCATCCATAAAGCTTAAAGAAAGGGATCGTCCGTTGCTTACAACACAGAGCAAAAGTCATAAGTGGCGACCGAAAGACATTAGGTAAAGAATTGATCAGTATAAATAGTACCCTACAACGTAACAACTACCCTAGGTACATGGCAGCAGCTCCCCAAAACTGGGATAGACGGGTACAAGAGGAGGACAACAACACTCAGAAAACAGTCTGCCTGCCTTATGTGAAGGGGTTATCAGCGAAAATAAAAAGGATCTGGGTCCATATAACATCAGGACAACCTTCAAAAGCTGGACGACACTTCGCAGATATCTCTCCCGTGTAAGACCACCCACCCGCCAACAGAGGAGAACATGACTAAAGACTGTGTGTACGCTATCCCGTGCAACTGCGGAAAGAAATATAATGGGGAGACAGGCTTCAAGAATACCAGAAAGCTGTAACACGCGGGGAAGTGGAAAAATCAGGCGTGTCTAAACACATATGGAGAAAAAAGGGAGATCACCGCCCTCTGTGGGATCAAGTTGAGATCATAGACAAAGAGCACCTTTGGAAAATTCGTAAACTTAAGGAATCAGCACATATGCCCGGCCACAAAAATCTCCTGAGCCCACGACAAAGACGAAGACAATAGTCCGAATAATGTAAATAGTGTACATAATACCTTATCTCAGAAATATAGACAGATACTGAAGGGCTGAAATTTTGTAATAAATATGGCGACAAAGATGAGGACAATAGTCCGAATAATGTAAATAGTGTACATAATACCTCATCACAGAAATATAGACAGATACTGAAGTATGTCTGATTTCTTCAAGTCTTATTAAAAAATATTCCAAGTATAAAAATATATAAATTTACTTTAAATTATATGTCTTTGTGCAAACGTTGCCTTGTAATCTATCTATATAAAAAATTATTTAGGCATCTCGGCGTGGCTTGTCTCGCTAGATCAATTACAACTGAAAAGTGAGTTCGATCCTCACTGGATGCCCCATACTTTCGGCCTTGTGCCACATCTAAGCTACGCTTGGAAAATAGCTATATAAAAAATTATTTGATTTCCGTCCGTCACACTGTCTAAAATAGCCAAACATTGACCGATCGAAACCAAATTAAAAAAAAAATATTCTTCACCATGAAGTCATATTAAAGAAATTATTGAACGGGGGAATTGGGTTTTGTTAAAGTATTTTCCGAACAAATCAGCTTATTCAAATTTCATCGCCTGGTTTGCGAAATTGAACGAAATGTAGAGTTTTGTAAATTAGCGTGTTGTGAAAAATTCTACTGAAAAGAAAAAAAAACAACAAAAACCAACAAAAAAGACAAAAACGGCTGTTCTGGTAATCAACGCGTCAAAACTCACGAAATCCCGCCAACGTGATAGCATGCAACTGAAACATATGTCAATATTGGCTCTAAAAATGTACAATATGTGATGGTTGTCTTGCTTAACTTTGAATTTTCTGATAGATCATTGAGTAATAATTTTAATAATAATAATAATAATAATAACAATTTTAATAATAATAATTTTAAAAATTGTCATGGATCCTTGCCTATAACTACAGAATTAACTCTTCCTAACACTATGTATACTACGCCTCTCAAGGGGGAGGGTCGAATCAAGCCGATCTTCTCGACTTGACGGTCGAACTCTCTTCCTCTGAGCAGAAAGGAACCCGGACGAGGTTCCGCCGAAGGGCAGAATCTTGTTCGGGGAAAATGACCAACCCGATCTCTTTTATACGAGTCATACGGGCATTTTTTGGCTGAGCCTACGGGCTCGGGAAACCCACGGTAAACTCGGCCTTGTGCCACATGCAACCCTCGTGGGGGGGGTGGCTAGATACCGAATCAAGCCGAGCTTCTCGACTTGACGGTCGAACTCTCTGCCACTGAGCAGAGAGGAACCCGGACGAGGCTCCGCCGAAGGGCAGAGTCTCATTCGGGGAGGTTGACCAACCCGATTCCTTTTATACGGGTTATACGGGCATTTTTCGGCCGAGCCTACGGCCTCGGGAAACCCACGTTAAACTCGGCCTTGTGTCACATGCAACCCTCGTGGGCTAGATACCGAATCGAGTCGAGCCGATAGTAGTTCACTCCAAACCAGACTGACAGTCATACTAACACCTTCCACATCTTGTATTATTATTTCGTGTAATATACCTTCGTTATTTCTACTCTTGTGTTCGTGTTGTTCTTCCTTGGTCTTAACCTTGGACCATAACACTAATGATACTAATAATCATAATAAAACTCAATCATGAAAGAATGTTGTAAATACTCTATACGATACCAAAGCAGAACACAAGAAATAAATATTACAGAAAAAAATATGAAAAAGAAAGCCAAGAATAAAGTTCTTGAACAGTTGAAAGAACGCTGATAAGACAAACCTCTGCATGGTGAATATCCAGAACGAGGCTAATAAAGCCTATGTAGATAAAGTTAACACTTATCGATGTTTATGAGCATCTGGATTAGAGGCTGAAACGGAAGGCTTTATTCTTCCGGCGAAAAGCCAGATTTTTTTTCACTAGGAACTTTCAGGCAAAATATCATACACAACAGTATGGATTCAAAATGATTCTTCTGTGACAAATATCAGAAAACTAAGGACCATCTAATCTCTGTATTTGCGCCAAATGAGTATACAAATCCTCACGATAGAGTGGGGCAATATTTACACTGGACAATGTGCAAAAATTCTGAAAATATGTTAACAAACACTGGTATGAACGTCACCCAGCACCATGTGAAGGAGACATCATATTTTTATGGGATTACGCCAGGAATTTTGAAGCAAACAAATATAAACGGATATAATTGTCAAAACAAAGAGAAAAAAATCCTGCTAATTGATATTGCTTGCTCAGCGGACTGCAACATAGCAAGAAGGAATTTGAAAAACCATCGAAGTATAAAGACCTGGAAATCGACTAGAAAAATGTGGAAATTAAAACCACGGTAATAAGGGTTATAGACGGTGCGCTTGGAATGATAAAAAAGGAACACAATAACATAAAAAAAAAAACTCTGGAAATCCCAGCTTAAGAGAAATATACAAATTATCTTGACAGTTACAGCCCACACACTAAGAAGAACTTTGTCCATATAACGCTAGTGATTTTATGTGAGTTAGAAAAACAAATCATGAACTGTAGCCATAACAACACACAACTTCCTGGATTAGATCTTACCGCAAACTTAGTACGTAGTTGTGACCATAGAAGAAATCTTAATATAACGATGATAATAATATTAATAGATTTAAAGTAGTGTGGACGGTTGTAAAAAAAGTTATTGGTTAACTCCCCCATGTAAGGGTTTAAGAGCGGAATGTTACGGTGTGTCAATTGGTTTCAATTCCATCATTTATTAGCTTATTAAGTGTACATAAAGACATACAATAATGAAAAACAAGTGGCTATGTAATAAACGCGTGTCGGACTTCTTTCTAAATTCCTTTGAAACAAATTCATTGCCACAAGAAAATCTCTGAGACGCAATTATTTATAAAGAAAGAAAATGCAAGTTCTCAAGTATTTTTCTTTTTATGCTAATTTAATTTCTGGATTATCTGACGTGTATTATTTCAGGTTAGATTTGTGGAGCGGACTTTATGAATAATTTCAGGCAGCTGCAAGGGACGCGATTTGATTGATTTGAATAGAGGGAGACATTTTGTTTACGTCGAAAGCAAGGAGGGAGTTGCAATTCTTTCTATATATCAGGCTTAGGATCTATCTATCTATCTATCTATCTATCTATCTATCTATCTATCTATCTATCTATCTCATTCTGTTCTGAACTATCTATCTCATTCTCTTCAAATCTGCCTATGATAGATAGATATGAAAAGAATAGGATAGCTAGATAGCTAGATAGATAGATAGATAGATAGATAGATAGATAGATAGATAGATAGATAGATAGACATGAGAAGAATAAAAGATAGGTATGAACATACTAAGACAGATTGGAATAAATTATGAAGAAATAGCCAGTTAGGTAGATATTAACAGACTTAGATAAATAGATATGAAAAGAATAGGATAGATAGATAGATAGATAGATAGATAGATAGATAGATAGATAGATAGATATAGGTAATTGTCGAGAGAGAAGAATATATTGAGATAGAAAGAAGGAGACAGCTAAAATGGGTGTATAGACTTTACATAGATATGAACGCACTGCGATAGATAGCAATACAGATATGAACATATATATATATATATATATATATATATATATATATATATATATATATATATATTCACACACACACACATATATATATATATATATATATTCTGTCTCTCACCATATATATATGGTGAGAGATTGAGACAGAAATATATATATATATATATATATATATATATATATATATGATAGATATGAAAAAGAATCAGAAAATTAGATAGATATGAACAGACATAGATAGATAGATAGATAGATAGATAGGATAGATAGATAGATAGGAGATTGTCGAGGAGAAGAATATATTCAGATAGAAAGAAGTAGAGATATAGATAAATGGATGTATAGACTTACATAGATCTGAACACACCGATAGGTAGAAATACAGATATGAATATATATATATATATATATGAATTCAAACATATATATATATATATATATATATATATATTCTGTCTCTCACCTTTTATATATATGGTGATGATTGAGACAGAAATATATATATATATATATATATATATATATATATATATATGACACAGATATGAAAAGAATCAGAATATTAGATAGATATGAACAGACATAGATAGATAGATAGATAGATAGATAGATAGATAGATAGATAGAAAAGGAATAGAGATAGATAGATAGATAGATAGATAGATAGATATGATAGAAATGAATAACTGAGATAGATAGATAGATAGATAGATAGATAGATAGATGTTAGATAGATAGATAGATATAGATATAGGGAATTGTCGAGGAGAAGAATATATTCAGATAGAAAGAAGTAGAGATATAGATAAATGGATGTATAGACTTATATAGATCTGAACGTACTGCGATAGGTAGCAATACAATACAGATATGAATATATATATATATATATATATATATATATATATATATATATATATATGAATTCAAACATATATATATATATATATATATATATATTCTGTCTCTCATTTTTATATATATGGTGAGCGATTGAGACAGAAAATATATATATATATATATATATATATATTTATGACACAGATATGAAAAGAATCAGAATATTAGATAGATATGAACAGATATAGATAGATAGATAGATAGATAGATAGATAGATAGATAAGGAATTCATACAAAATGGAAACCACGAGCCGAGTTGAAATTCCAGCTGAGTCTGTAATCCCTTCACAATAATACTTGCGGGAAAGGCACAAAATACCCCAAGGAATAGCAAGGTCTACGGAACTGTCTGTCTTTGCTTGACAAAGAATTTCGAAGGAGAACTTCAACGTTAATCGCTAGACAGTCTAGAGATGAACTACGACACTAATCAAAATCATGATATCGCTGAGAGAACTTCTGAATAGACCTGGGCTGGGCTTCCTAATAATAAGGACGATGAATCTAGTTTTACTTTAAGAAAACACAAGAGACTTACTAGAGATTTGATATTCTTGTTTGTCGCATATTTTGACAACAGTTGTCCCAGTCATGATCGCAGATACCCGAAGCTATTGTACCATGACCAGCGCATTCGTAATTTGTCTCTATCTCCCCAGGTGTTTATCTATTTTGGATTATTGATGCGCATATAATCTCAACAGCAGCAGCGATCCAATCAGCAGTAATATCGATCTGTCATTCGGTTCTAGGTTTGTGCTTTGGAAACACTAATCCCTACCTACACATCAGATGCACGCCATCATTCATGGCTCGAATATTGTCAAGGGCTATAAAAACTGAAATTTGACGAAACGTGAACGATACACATCTTGCCCAGAGGCCTCGAGGGTCATCTATATGCAGCCATGACAATAGTGACGTCAACGGTCACATAACACGACCCAGAGTGGAACAGTATTTTTTTTTCTCACAATCTGCATGGTTATGATGAGTTTTCTTTCTATCTATCTATCTATCTATCTATCTATGTACCACAGTTTATTCTTTTCTATGCCTATTGTTATCTATCACAGTCTATTGTTATCTATCTATCTATCTATCTATCTATCTATCTATCTATCTATCTACCACAGTTTGTTCTTTTTTATATATATATATATATATATATATATATATATATATATCTACCACAGTTTGTTCTTTGCTATGTCTATTGCTATCTATCTATCTATCTATCTATCTCTGTTCTTATCTATCTGAAGCTCTTCATATCTATCTATCTATCTATCTATCTATCTATCGCAGTCTGATTTTATCTATTACAGCCGATTGTTATCTATCTATCTATCTATCTATCTATCTATCTATCTATCTATCTACCACAGTTTGTTCTTATCTATATCTATCTATCTATCTATCTACCACAGTTTGTTCTTTTCTATGTTTATTGCTATCTATCTATCTATTTATCTATCTATTTCTGTTCTTATCTATCTGATGGTGTTTATATCTATCTATCTATCTATCTATCTATCTATCTATCTATCTATCTATCGCAGTCTCTTTCTATCTATCACAGCCGATTGTTATCTATCTATCTATCTATCTATCTATCTATCTATCTATCTATCGCAGTCTGCTTTTATCTATCACAGCCGATTGTTATCTATCATCTATCTATCTATCTATCTATCTATCTATCTATCGCAGTCTGCTTTTTTATCTATCACAGCCGATTGTTATCCATCTATCTATCTATCTATCTATCTATCTATCTATCTATCTATCGCAGTCTGCTTTTATCTATCACAGCCGATTGTTATCTATCTATCTATCTATCTATCTATCTATCTATCTATCTATCTATCGCAGTCTGCTTTTATCTATCACAGCCGATTGTTATCTATCTATCTATCTATCTATCTATCTATCTATCTATCTATCTATCTATCGCAGTCTGCTTTTATCTATCACAGCCGATTGTTATCTATCCATCTATCTATCTATCTATCTATCTATCTTCATTTATCTATCTATCAGTCCGATTTTTATCTATCACAGCCGATTGTTATCTATCTATCATCTATCTATCTATCTATCTATCGCAGTCTGCTTTTATCTATCACAGCCGATTGTTATCTATCTATCTATCTATCTATCTATCTATCTATCTATCTACTGATATGTATTTGTTCTTATCTATCCCAGTCTATTTTTATCTATTTAATTATTTATACCAATCTGTTCTTATCTATATGTGTTTTTATTTAACTATCGCAGTCTATTGATATCTATCTATCTATCTATCTATCTATCTATCTCTCGCCCCCTCTCTCTCTCTCTTTATCTATCTCACTCTATACCTATCTGTCTGTACTCAGTGTTCATCTTAAAGCACTCTCATTGTGAGCATTCGGGCTTGTCGTACACTACGCTCAGTGGATTGCATGCCTTTGTGTATATTACTCAGAAATATTTATTGGATGTGTCGCCACATCCATTTCAGATTGATCGGCTCGATGCTGAACGTTGTCCTTACTCACAGGGCAATCCTCATAAACTCCACCCACCAGCAATTCTTTTGTATCACAAAGGGATATAAATTGCAAATGGCCGTTCGTTGTGGTTTTTATCAGTAATGCTTGCATTCATTCCTGACCACTGACAGTACCTTTCGTCCTGGTTTTCCATTCATTCGTCTAGTAAAATCATTATCATCTAGAAAGATCCATGAAAATTTCATATTTTTTTTCCAAATTGAACTATTTTAATTCCGTAAATGAGTGTATAAACTCATGTCGAAATTCCCGTGACATAATATCGTTAAATATTTGAGTTTAACAACTTTAACAAAATATTGCAATAAGAATCGTAAATGCAAAAGATGGATGTTATTTTAAGAAGTGGGTACAAATAAACTGTTTTAAAAATGAAAACGCTTTCTATTCCACTGAAACAAACGGTAAACCCTTTCTTTCTTTTCTTCATTTCTTCCATTCGTATTATCACTGAAACCAAGTAGCAGATGCTTTTGTTTTTCTACGCTAAAAAGCCGGAAGAAACCATTATTTATCAGATAATGGCAGCGCGTAACCTTTTGCCGGAAAGACCGGGGAGAGGGGCATGCACAATTATAATACATGATGCATTTAGATGATGCATATAATTTCCCGATACTGTCAGTAATGATTGCATTTATTCCTGACCACTAACAATCCCTTTCTTCCTGATTTTGAAAGCATAAATATTATATAAATCAATTCTAACAATAATAAAAAAGAAATTCAAAACTTAAGCAAATTTAGAATTCCAGATTATTAAACCAAATATATTGGATATGGATGTGACAGTAATATGTAATTATATATATATATATATATATATATATATATATATATATATATATATATATATGCGTCATTCGCAGACAGCATTGTTTCAGGGCGACTAGACATCCGAATGCCTTAAGCCAGGATCGAAACACAACCAATTTTGTCAGTCAGAGTGATCTATCTGCATTCGACCGACATATATTAGTGAATATACATAATATCCAATGTCGAAAACACGACCGGATATATATATATATATTTCAAGACATTTTTATGTTTATACAATCTTTCTATAGATACAAATATTTGAATAAATGCTCTGTTTATAATAAACAGTATTAAACAACATTAACCGGCCGGAATATCCGAGAAATTTTCCTAGAAAATATTCGTCCTCCGACAGGAATCAAATCTGTATCCTATACGGAACCGTCATATAGCCTGATGTGCCTTTACCGACTGGGCCACAGAGGAGCGTTCAGTTAGCAAGGTCATTCTTACTGTTTTTAAACTAAAATGTTCCATGATTCTCTCACGTACATTCATATCATATTTATTATAAACAGAGCATTTACTTAAATATTTGTATCTATAAAAATCATATATAAACATAAAAATGTCTAAAGATAATTGTCGGACTTTGTCCATTTCATAATGTGTGACGTCATTTGGATACGCCATGTGTAGGTATGAATGTACGTGAGAGAATCATGGAAGATTGTAGTTTAAAGACAGTAAAATCGACCTTGCTAACCGAAACGCTTAAATATTTGTATCTATAAAAAATAACGTATAAACAAAAAATGTATGCATGTTTATATATATATATATATATATATATATATATATATATATATATAGATAGATAGATAGATAGATAGATAGATAGATAGATAGATAGATTTCAACAGACTGGGTAAAATTGTAGAAAGTCTAGGCTCCCTATTATTGACTGGCACACTCTTTAGAATGCAACGGAAAACCAGTCCATGATCATTCCCTCATATATAAAAACATCCTCTTCCCATCTATCTATCTATCTATCTATCTATCTATCTATCTATCTATCCTCGTCTCTTCATATCTATCTATACTTGTTCTTTCATATTTATTTATCTATCTATCTATCTATCTATCTCAGTCTATTCGTATCTATATATCTATCTATCTATCTATCTATTCAAGGATTTTTAATAGTGTTACTTCCATATTTCATGGCGCACAATGAAAATAGATTTTAGAATATAAAAACAAAAGAAAATATCGTCGACAACACTATTATGTCTCGCGCATTTTCTTTTTTAAGTTATCTCTTATTTCTACCCATTCTTCTTTTCTTTCTTTCTCTCTTTCGTTCAGTCTGTTTTTCTTTCTTTCTTTCTGATTTATTAAACTGAAATGACTATGCACTTTCTCGTATATTCGGCACCGTCCCTGTTTTTCTGTGTCAAGTGTCGTCTGTCTCTCTCAGTCGGTGTTGTTCAAAATGCAAAATCGGTACGACGCTGTAGCATTCCTGACACTGATACCTTCTCTTGTAAACATTGCACATAAAAAAGAAAACCTCAAAAAACATCTTTTATTTCTATGTGTCGTGTCCCTTCAGGACGTGGCCAATGATGGCTCTCCACATCTTCCTGTCCTTTGTACCTCCTAATAACTTTTGTCTTGTCAATATCTATGTTAATTCCTGTTCAACGCACCATTTACGCAAGAACGCCAGGGAGAAATATTAGCTACTTTCCTCAGTTCCTCTTGCTTTCAATATGCCTTGTGTCAAATTTTCCAAGCTTTCTGTTATGGGACCTTACCCATAATAACATAATGGACTATTCCATACGTAATAAATACTGCGCCTCAAGAGGAAGCAGGGAGTTCAGTCCGAAGTCGGACGACTGGCTGATCGGCTGATCGGTTGAACTCTCTGCCTTCGGGCGGGGAGGAACCCGAACGAGGCTACGCCGAAGGGCGGACTCTCTTTCGGGGAGGAAAACCGTCCCTGAACCCGTTTATACGGGTTCAATGGGCATATTTTTAGCCGAGCCCACGGGCTCGGAGATCCCACGGGCTCGGAGATCCCACGGGCTCGGAGATCCCACGTTAAAAAGGCCTTATGCCACATGACGCCCTCGTGGGAGGGTGACTAAATACCGTTCAGTCCGAAGTCGGACGACCGGTTGACAGGCTGATCGGTTGAACTCTCTGACTTCGGGCTGGGAGGAACCCGAACGAGGCTACGCCGAAGGGCGGAGTCTCTTTCGGGGATGTAAACCGACCCTGAACCCGGGTTCAAAGGGCATATTTTTGGTCGATCCCACGGGCTCGGAGATCCAACGTTAAACCGGCTTTGTGCCACATGATGCCCTCGTGGTGGTGGGGGGGTGACTAAATACTGTTCAGTCTGAAGTCTGGAGTGAGGTCCGTCAGAAGTCCGTCAGGAGTCTGTTAGTCAGTTAGAGCGAGTCAGACAGTCGAGTCAGATGCAGGCCGAAACAGAGTCGCGTTCAGACAATTACTGCAAGACATTGGAATAGTGATACTGGTCGAGACTACATTGTTCTCCCTACTAAACCTGATTGTTCGTACTAACACTTTCTACTTCTCTGTATATATTCCTGTTTGTAATATATCTGTGTTATTCCATATCCGTGTTCGAGTTCTTCTTTATTGGTTCTACCTTGGACTATCACCGGACCATAACGCGTTCTTTCTTCAATATGTAGTTTGAAACGCTCAGTCGTCACTTCTGATATTAAATATAAGTCTCCCTTTTATTTCCTTTTTCCTTGAGAGGACTCTCACTGCCTTCCATCTGGATGGCTGATGCTCAACTCTCAGAGAACGCTTCGTTACGCCTGCTTGGTCTCACGCTGTCCGTTGACATGAGGTGGAACAAATACATTGAATCAACAGCTTCATCTACCGCAAGGAAAGTTGGTTCTCTGTGTCGTGCCAGAAAGAATTTCTCGTCTGAGGCCATCCTTCAAATCTAACCAGTTTTCCTTGCATGGAATATTGCTGGCATATATGGTCTGGTGCCCCCGTTTTACGTCTCGCGGTCCTTGACAAAATCTAGAAACGCATATGCAATGGGATAAGCCCTGATCTGTCATCTCATCTATAGTCGCTTTCTTACAGACGTTCCGTGGCTTCCCTCTGTCTCTTCTACAAATATTTTCACGGCAACTGTTCCGACGAGCTACTTTCGCTGGTTCCCGGACTTCACGAATTTAAACGAGCTACTAGGCACCACCCTTTCACTGTAACCGTCTCTTCTACTCAAAAATCTTCTTCTTTCGCGCTTCCCGTCTGTGAAACTCCCTTCCTCTTGCTTACTTCTCTGATAGCTAGAATCTTCAAATATTCACGTGTAATGTCAATCGACATCTTTTGATAGCTTGATCTTGTTCCCCGTTCTTATTTGTATCTTGCCTTACTTCGGGGTGAATTGCTTAGAAATATCTAACGGAGGAAAGAAGCTATCAATCTACCTAACGTGCTTGCGTAAATGATGTTTAGAATAGGGATTAGCAGAAATAGTGAAAACTGGAAAACATTGCAGTAACCTGTATACCCAACGGTTGAAAAAGTATAATAATGTTGTTTTTAGTTAATGTTGGATCGTGTATCTGCAAAAAAGTAAACGGTATGTCGAAAGACAGTTTTTCCATTGACATCGATTTTAACTATTTTCACACCTTGCCAATGTCTATTATTTTAAAAAGCGATGATAGAAATTGGGGTAAAACCTGAACATATGTAAGTGAATTTATATATATATATATATATATATATATATATATATATATTTCTTTCCTATAGTAGATTTTTTTAAGCAATTCACCCTCAATCAAGGTAGGGTACAGATAAGGACGGGGAACAAGATCAAACTATCAGAAGATGTCGATTCACATTACACTTGAATATTTGAAGATTATAGGGAAACAATGAAGAGAAAGGGAGTTCCACAGACGAGAAGTGCGAGAGAAGAAGAGACTGTTACAGTGAAAGTGTGGGACCGATATGCCAGCCTGGTAGCTCGCTTAAATTCATGAAGTCCGGGAACCAGCGAAGGTAGCTCGTCGGACAGTTGCTGTGAAAATAGAAGAGACAGAGGGAAGCCACGGCAAGTCTGTAGAGAAAGCGACTGTAGACGAGATGCCAGATCAGGACCTATCAGATTGCATAGCAAAGGAATACAAAAGGAACGAAGAAATTGATACAATTGGCATAGTGTTCTTATTCGTGACGGTAAGGCCTGGTGGAACTAAAGAAAGTAGTTCGTCTGAAAGCTTTCAAGGGAAGTAGTGATAGAGCGAGGAGAGTTTAGCAAAGTTTCATCTGTGAGGGTCGTAGGATGGAAAATAATTCGTCACTCAAAAGAGGTAGAGACTCTGGAAAGTGAAGGGAAAAAGCACCTGCCCATATCTGGCAGCAGTACTCCATTTTCAGACTGATCTGACTTGTGTAAAAGTAGAGGATAACAAGAGGAGTAAGGTACTTACTGAAGTGGTACAGGGAATCTATTTCTTTCTTTTTTCATCATTTTCAGGGATGTATATGTTGCACGGTGGAGTAGTGAATAGCAGCTAGAATCGAAGAACCGAGTTCGAATTCCAGTCGAATCCATTACATTCACTTACGTGCTAATACCCTTGGGGAAGGTATGAATCCTCTTCTTCTCCCTTGATTTATTTATTAACACAAACTAAACAAAGGGAAATGTATTCATTCTCACCCCCCCCCGCCAGCTATTGGTAAATAGCAGGAAATCGGGGTTCTATAGACTTGGATGACAACTTGTCTACCGCAGAAAGAAATGGCAACCTACTGCTGAAAAAAAATCTGCCTCATCAGTCATGTATCAAAAGATACATGATCGCCTAAGCATGTATCACACATGGCACATAACTAATAAGTTGCACTTGAAGTCTGGGTTGAGTTTAAGTTTAGGCACGTACGAACAGAAGAAAACAGATTAGGTTGTTTAACGACATATCAAGTCCTTCTGATTTATATTATTTGCATTGAACTTTTGTCCTCATCTTTATTGTCACATTCAGAAAGTTTCGGCTGTTCTACGCTCCAGCCTTCTCCAGGTGATTGAAATTTTGAACTGACCCTTCTATTTCGTCAACTGGGGTTGGATTGTTCTAGTTCCACGTGACATACTTCTTCCAGATGTCTCAGTTATCGCCATTTAATTCAACTCTCTATGATGTTTTTGTTCACCATTGCCGTAGTCATATACCGCACTGGATCCAACCAACGCTTTTATCCACTGGGCCATGTCTCTCTGAGGAATTCGAAATTCCAATTCCCTGAAGAAGGCCGGGCCGTACTACAGCCGAAACGTCGTGAATACGGCAATAAAGATGAAGACAACAGTCCCAACAATGTAAATAATGTAAATATTTACAATGCCTCTTCTCAGAAATATAGACAGATCATGAAGAGGGCCAGGTCGTACAACGGCCGAAACGTCGTGAATATGGCAATAAAGATGAGAACAACCGCCCTCACAATGTAAATAATGTAAGTAATTACAATGCCTCTTCTCAGAAATATAGACAGATCCTGAAGAGGGCCAGGTTGTGCAATTGCCGAAACGTCGTGAATATGGCAATAAAGATGAGGACAACAGTCCGAACACTGTATATAATGTAAGTAATTACAATGCCTCTTCTCAGAAATATAGACAGATCCTGAAGAGGGCCAGGTTGTACAACTGCCGAAACGTATATTTTCTCAATGTTTTGTCACCAGTTTGGAGGGTTTAATATTTGCCCATAGCTGGGACCCTAACAGATGATACTACCCCAGGTCAGGGTGGAACAACAGCAATCAAGGCTTGGATCCACCCTCTTCAAAACCTCACGATCTGATACCTCGCTGTTGGATGCAGTTTATTTTCATATCCAGGACAACAGAAGGAAATGACGAGTGGCTGCCTAGCAAAACTGAAAAAAGTTACAAAGGTTAAGAAGATGTGGAGACTAGTGATCGCCTTCGTCCTAAATGTAATCAGTCGATAGAAGACTGATTTTTAATTGGCTCTTCTCAGAGGAGAGTGACCTCTGAACATGGCACTTGCCCAGCACCCCTGTCAAAGAACTTTGAAATATGTGTTTCTATAATGGAAACTTCGGGGACGTAAAAGGCTTATTAAAGCTAATGGTGACATTTCTACGCTAGAAATTATTCCCCCCAGTTTGTGTAATGATAATAGGTGATGATATATTTTACGGCTGACGGCCACTGGATACCGGACACTGGACACTGGTCAGTCAGTAGCCACACTGGCCGCTAATTTCTCTTTCTCGTTTTTCTTACGTTCAGGCGTACTGACAGCACAAGTTTCATTTTCGCTTTTCCACTGAAACATCAGGAGATGAACAGAGACGATACTTTCGAGAAAAAATGTCAGAACAAAGGTTTTGGTTGGCAAAAACTTTAACAATATGTATCTCAGTCACGCTGGACTGAGCATCTGTTGAATGGTCAATGACAGACAGTCAGCTAGACAGATAGAAAGAAAGAAAGAAAGAAAGAAAGAAAGAAAGAAAGAAAAAGGAGACAAAAGTAAGAAAACTATTAAGGGAAAAGAAAGAAAGAAAGAAAGAAAGAAAGAAAGAAAGAGAATATTAAGGGAAAATAAATAAATAATTAAAGAAAGAAAGAAAAATATTAAGGGAAAGAAAGAAAGAAAGAAATAAAGAAAGAAAAATATTAAAATTAAAGAAATAAAAATATAAAGGGAAATAAATAAAGAAAGAAAGAAAGAAAGAAAGAAAGAAAGAAAGAAAGAAAGAAAATATTAAGGAAAAATAAATAATTAAAGAAAGAAAAATATTAAGGGAAATAAATAAATAAAGAGAGAAAGAAAGAAGGAAAAATATTAAAGGGAAAATAAATGAATAATTAAAAAAAAAGAAAAATATAAAGGGATATAAATAATTAAAGAAAGAAAGAAAGACAGAAAGAAAGAAAATATTAAGGGAAATAAATAATTAAAGAAAGAAAGAAAGAAAGAAAGAAAGAAAGAAAAATATTAAGGGAAAGAAAGAAAGAAAAGAAAGAAAGAAAGAAAGAAAGAAAGAAAGAAAGAAAAATATTAAGGGAAAGAAAGAAAGAAAGAAAGAAAGAAAGAAAGAAAATATTAAGGGAAAGAAAGAAAGAAAGAAAGAAAGAAAGAAAGAAAGAAAGAAAGAAAGAAAAATATTAAAATTAAAGAAAGAAAAATATAAAGGGAAATAAATAATTAAAGAAAGAAAGTAAGAAAGAAAGAAAGAAAAATATTAAGGGAAAATAAATGAATAATTAAAGAAGGAAAAATATAAAGCGAGATAAATAATTAAAGAAAGAAAGAAAGAAAGAAAGAAAGAAAGAAAAAAATATTAAGGAAAAATAAATAATTAAAGAAAGAAAAATATTAAGGCAAATAAATAAATAAATAAATAAATAAAGAAAGAAAGAAAGAAAGAAAGAAAGAAAGAAAGAAAAATATTACGGGAAAATAAATGAATAATTAAAGAAGGAAAAATATAAAGCGAGATAAATAATTAAAGAAAGAAAGAAAGAAAGAAAGAAAGAAAGAAAGAAAGAAAGAAAGAAAGAAAGAAAATATTCAGGAAAAATAAATAATTAAAGAAAGAAAAATATTAAGGCAAATAAATAAATAAATAAATAAATAAAGAAAGAAAGAAAGAAAGAAAATATTAAGGAAAAATAAATAATTAA
This sequence comes from Acanthosepion pharaonis, assembly GCA_903632075.3. Taxonomy (NCBI): domain Eukaryota; kingdom Metazoa; phylum Mollusca; class Cephalopoda; order Sepiida; family Sepiidae; genus Acanthosepion; species Acanthosepion pharaonis. The sequence goes on from CAHIKZ030003120.1 coordinate 1,730,951, forward strand.
AGAAAGAAAAATATTAAGGCAAATAAATAAATAAATAAAGAAAGAAAGAAAGAAAGAAAGAAGGAAAGAAAAATATTACGGGAAAATAAATGAATAATTAAAGAAAGAAAAATATAAAGCGAGATAAATAATTAAAGAAAGACAGAAAGAAAGAAAATATTAAGGAAAAATAAATAATTAAAAAAGAAAGAAACATTTTAAGGGAAATAAATAATTAAAGCAAGAAAAATAGAAAGAAAGAAACAAAGAAAAAAGAAAGAAAGAAAATGAGTATGGTTAAAATAAATAGAAAAAATAAAGTAAAAAATAAGGGTAAAATAAATAGAAAGAAAGAAAGAAAGAAAGAAAGAAAGAAAGAAAGAAAGAAAGAAAGAAAGAAAGAAGATGACATGTGAAGTATAGCAGAAAAGTGAGTTTTCGAGAGAGTACGAAATTTAAGATTGGACAAAGAACGAAAGAAAGAACGAAAGAAAGAAAGAAAGAAAGAAAGAAAGAAAGAAAACGATTAAGGGTAAATTAAATAGAAAGAAAGAAAGAAAAAGAGTAAAAAGAAATAAACGAATGAAGAAAGAAAGAAAGAAAATCTTTCCTGAGCAGAAATCATCAATCGAGAAAATCGTCAAAAGTGTGTTTATAAACAGTATTTCGGACGTCACTAACTTATAAAAAAAATAACGTATAACAGAAAATATATTAATAATTGTCAGACTTAATCCATTTCATAATATATATATATATATATATATATATATATATATATATATATATATATATTGTTGTGGTACGATCCACCTAATTTACATAGTGGAGTACCGACCGATATAAATATGGGTTGGTACCGGAAGACGGGGAGAAGTAAGAAGAGATCCAATCGAGAGACTCTGCCCGACTGCGATAAAGTCAACCCATTCTACATCTTCCCAAGAATATACGAAAACTAACTGTAAATATTGTGTACCTTTTTCCTTGTTTCAATACATTTTGTTTACGTACATTTTGTGTTTATTATTATTATTATTCCATGCTTATCCAAGCTTCAACATATACATACATATATATATATATATATATATATATATATATATATATATATATATATATATATATATATATAAAATCTTCCCTATATATATATAGGAAGAGTTTATAGTTGTTCCAACGAGAGAAAAGTGTATATATATTTTTGTTGTAATATAGATTTTAAAAATATATATATTATTTTCCATAATTTTGCTACATGGGTTTCCGGGCTCGCGACCTTCTTCAGGCAGGGAGTGGATATTTTCACATATTATTAAAATGAATTAATTTTCCTTATGGTTTTCGATATGTGTGTGTATACAATAGAATATATAACCTAATAATTAGACATATTGTCGACACGCAAAACACATGGACAGATCTAAGAACATATAAATCTTTTATTTTCAACCCATTCTAAAACATTGAATGGTGTTTTAGCCTAAATTCATTTCCTATAAGGTTATATGAATCTTTTGCTTCCAAACTCATTCTGAAAATAAGATGAAGATTGAATATAGAAAAGCTGGAAAATATATAAACAACTTTCAATATGAAAGAAAAGATAGAAAATAAACACTGTGTTGCGCCAGAAAGTTCTTCGGGCCTGAATCCACCCTTCAAATCTATTAATCAACGATTTGACCTTGCATGGAATACTGCTGCCATATCTGAGTATTTATCATTTCACCCACGGGAAATGAATATGGCACAAGGCCGGTTTTATTGTGGGTTTCTCCGAGCCCGTAGACTCGGCCAAAAAAAAATAGCCTTTGAAGCCGATTAGACGGGTTCAGGCCCTGTCTACCTCCCCGGACGAAACCTTGCCCTTTGGCAAAGCCTCGTCCGGGTTCCTCTCTGCTAACGCAGAGAGTTCGACAGAAGGCGTGCGCAGTCAAAGACCGCGAGACGCCACTGAGCTGAACTGCTGCCATATCTGGAGCCCCTGCTGTTCGTTTCAAGGTCCTCGACAAAATCCAGGGATGGATATGCAATATGATTGGTCCTGATCTGGCATCTCGACTACAGTCACTTTCTTACAGACGTGCCGTCGCTTCCCTCTCGCCTTTTCTACAAATACTTTCATGGTAACTGCTCCGACAAGCTTCTTTCGCTAGTTCCCAAACTGCATGAATTTAAGCTACTAGGTCCGCAACTCTTTCCACACTTTCACTATCGAAATAGCTAAATGTAGTCTCTTCTACTCCAAGAGCTTCATGTCTAGCAGTTCCCGTCCGTGGAACTCTCTTCTTATTATTTGCTTCCCTGAGAGCTATAATCTCCAATTATTCAATTGCAATATCAATTGACATCTTCAGATGCCTTGTTATAATTCCACGTCCTGCTAGTCATTCTTTCCTCTATCACGCCTCTTTACTCTTGCTCTCACTCTCTGTAACCCCTTTGAGTGCTAGTGGCACTCCTGCCTTGTTTGGGGCGAAATGCTTAAAAAAAATACTGACGGCTTTTTTAAAAGTCACTTATTTTCATTCTTTTCTTTCATCACGAGAAAAGGTAGTTTAGCAGAAAAAGAACTAATTGTTTATTATTTAAGCATACATAAAAATACACATACATATGTCTTTCTGTTAGTTTGGGATCTGATGAAGTCTAGGAAGCCGAAACATTCTCCATTTCTCAATTTTCTTCAAAACATTAAATTACGTAACGGTCAGTCTCTGCACAGTACATGGAGATTGCGTTGTGTATGATTCTCAAAGTCGTGCTACCAGTGAGGTAAAATATGATAATATACATATTTATTAATATATATATATATATATATATATATATATATATATATATATATATATATCAGGTCATCCCATAAGTTCTGTCCGAATTTTGAATAAAGAAAACAAGTGACCAAATGTTACATTTAATTACAGATTCAATCAACGATGTATTTTCCCTGATTATCTATGACTCCCTTCCATCTATTAACAAGCTTACCACTTCCATTACTGTAAAAAAATTTGGGCTTTGATTCGAAGAACTCACAAATGTCAGTTTTAACCTCTTCCTGTGTTACAAAAGCTGTTTCTTCCAAATGATTCTGTAAGTTACGAAACAAATGGTAGTCTGAAGGAGCAAGATCGGGAGAATAAGGTGGATGAGGAATTTTCTCCCAACCAAGTTCTTCGATCTTTTGTGACGTGATTCTTGCTGTGTGTGGTCGCGCATTGTCCTGATAAAAGATCGCCTCTTTTCGTTTCACTAGAGCAGGTCTTTTTTTCCTCAAAGCTTGGTTCAAACGCTCTAATTGCTGACAGTATATTTAAGCATTAATTCTTGCATTAGGTGGTAAGAATTCAAAGTGGATTATTCCTTGGCGATCCCACCAGATTGAAAGAACCTTTTGCCCATGAAGTTCCTTCCCCTTTACCAAGCTACTGTCTACGACGCTTAACATTTCCATAAAAGATTCATTTTTCGTCGCCAGTCACAAGTCTATCCAAAAAAGGTCAAACAAGTTGGCGAGAATGGAGAGAAGAGCAGATGTCAACTTGGGATTTGACGTTGTTTTCAGACAATTCATGAGGCACCCATTTTTCAAGTTTAGGAACTTTTCCAAGTTGTTGAAGATGACAATGAACAGTTGTATGGTTTGAACTGAGAACCACTGCCAATTCCTCAACTGATAAAGCAGCATTTTCTTCAAGGGCTGCTTCAAGAAGCTTTTCATCAAACTCAACTGGACGTGCGGTTCGATCTTCCTCTTCAAGGGTGAAATCTCCACCTCTGAATTTGGCAAACCATCTTCTGCAAGTTCTTTCATTCACACATTCCTCTCCATAAACTGAGTGAATGTTTCTAGCCGCTTCGGCTGCTGAGTTTCCTTTCTTGAACTCATAAAGCATTATGTGCCTCAAATGATTCTTGGGTGCTTCCATGTTAGCAGGGTTTAAATCAAACAAAATTTTATTGTTCTCTGAAATAAAATTTGATCAGTTTAAATGCATCTAAGCATAAAAATAATGTTCAGCTCCATTAGACATTATAAATACTCGTTCATTTTAACAAAAAGTTAAAATTCGGACAGAACTTATGGGATGACCTGATATATATATATATATATATATATATATATATATATATATATATATTAACAAAAAGTTAAAATTCGGACAGAACTTATGGATGACCTGATATATATATATTTTTTGTTAAAATATATATATATGCAAAGACATAAAATACATGCAAATCTTTTTTTCATTCAACCCATTCTGAAAAATTGTATAAGTATTTACTTTAAATTAATTTTAGAAAAATCTGTATGAATCTGAATGATATTCTGAAAATAAGATAAGGAAATTCAAAACAGAAAAGTGTGAGAATATGTGAGTAACTTTCGGCATGAACTAAGAATTATAAAGAAAGAAAATAAATATGAAACCCTTTTTTAAACGTCATTTATTTTCAGTCTTTTCTTTCATCACGAAAAACAACAAAAAAAAAACAAGAGGTTAGCAGAAAGAGTACTAATGGTTTTATCATTTAAGCATACACGAACACACACAAATATTTCTTTCATTTTCGTTTTTGGATCTGATGAAGCCTAGAAAGGCGAAACGTGTAATCATATCTAGTTTCAATAAAACAGTTGTCATATTTCTTAATATATATATATATATATATATATATATATATATATATATATATATATATTAAATAAAAAACAGACCACTTTAAGGTTCCATGTAATAAATTATTTCACCACAGCCCTTTTAAAGGACTGCGGATCATCAGACATTACTTCCAAACAAAAACAGAAACGAAAATTTACACATTTTTGACGGGCCGTATTAAACATATGTAAATTAACGAAGTGAGGAAGTGAGGGGGAGAGAGAGAAGACATGAGCGAGATATTAACACATTTAAACGGTTAACTTAACGGAATTTATATATTGATATCGAAGGGGTAGAGAAGAAAAAACCCATAGAGAGAAAAAAGAGAGAAGGAAGTTAAGAGAGAAGATGTCACTAATTTTCTTTGTAAAAAAAAGGCTAGAAACAGACGCTGTTATTTTGCTTTACTTTGAAAGTCTTATTTTGGGGGTTCATAAATAATTTATTACATGGAATCTTAAAGTGGTCTTTTTTATTTAAATTATTTTCTCTGGATTTACATTGAGCTCTCTGGATTTTATCCTCCTTAGGTTTACCCATACGGATTACCTAGTTTTCATAAACTATATATATATATATATATATATATATATATATATATATATATATATATATGTGTGTGTGTGTGTGTGTGTGTGTGTGTGAAAATATATAGAAAATAGGAAAGAACTCGTGAGGTAAATAATCCAAAGTTCTTTAGTATTTTTGTTATTATTTTTATAAAATAGTGCTCGATACAAAAGTAGAGCATAAATATAATTATTTATTTAAAAATATGATTCCAACACGCTACATAAGAGTTCTCATGTTTCAAAACAAGAGCCGAAAACTTCAATATAATTATTTGAATTAAATTAAATTAAAGTTCTAAGCTCTGTTCCATCTTCAAGCGAATTTTTTTTTAGAATCTTATGTAGCGTGTTGGAATCGTATTTTAAATAAATAATTATATGTTTAAACAAATAATATATATATATATATATATATATATATATATATATATATATATATATATATATATATATATATATATATATATATATATATATATATATATATATATATATATATATATATATAAACGAAATAATATTAATCTACGACCCAGTGTGTCTGAAGATTTTAATTTTTAATTTTTTTTCATAGTTCAATATATATATATATATATATATATATATATATATATGAACTGAAAAAAATATATATATATATATATATATATATATATATTGAACTATAAAAATTATTAAAAAATTAAAATCTTCTATTATTTTTTATAGTTCAATATATATATATATATATATATATATATATATATATATATATATACATATAAATATAAATAACTAGACTCGTTTTGAAAAACCTCGAATTTTTGATTTGTTAATCAAATCAATTTCGAGGAAAAAAAAAGGTTTTAAAAAAGAAAGAGCTACAAACATGAACTTCTGCTGACAAAAAAATCGCACAGATGCAGGTCTGAAGCCCAAAAAAAAAACCCCGATACGAGTAAACAACTAACTAACAAAAAGAGCTCAATACAACCGTAGAGCAGACCTAGATACACCTAGTGAGCCAGACAAACCTACCTAGGTTTCACCCTAAACGTTTAGGTGAAACCTAGGTAGGTTTGTCTGGCTCACTAGGTGTATCTATATATATATATATATATATATATATATATATTAAACTATAAAAAAATAAAAATCTTCAGACGTACTGGGTTGTAGATTAATATTCTTTCGTTTTTTTGTTTTTTTTTATTATTATTTCATTTAGATTCCTCGACTAGTTTCGGCCAAAATGGCCATCATCAGGAGAAGAAATATTTCTGCTTGCTGGTAGCAGTGAACTACAGAAAGAAATATATAAAGAATTATAACAAAAAATGCTATAAACCGTTACATAAATGCAATTATGTTTCTACGTGTACGTGGTTCTTTTTTCTTTGGAGAAGGGAATGTTTCTTATGTTTTTTTTATTACCTCTTTCTATTTCTGTTTCTCTTTCTTTTTTTCTTTTTCGTTTTATTAATTTCTTATCCTCTTCTTTCTCCTTTTTTAACCTGAGTAGTTCTTTCTTTTCCTTTTATGGAAAATTTGTTTATTTCCTTTCTTGAAATTTTTCTTATATCTTTATAATGATTTTAAAAATAAAATAAGTGAAGTTTCATAACTAGCATTTAAAGAAAAACCCTTTTATACATATCTTTGATCACCATCTGATGAAAGGTTTGAATTTGGCAGGGAAACAAAATTGCATTTTTGTAGTGGTAACTTAAATGTTTATATGTAATTGATATATATATATATGTAACTTGATATATATAATTTGTAGATCAATGGAATAAATTATGACAATGGAATATTAGTGTTTAAGCCTTTTTATTATATCCTTACTCTCTCCTTGACATTGAGTTCTACCTGGATTCTATCCTCTTGGAATTTTTTTTATACAAAATATATATGTATGTGTATGCACCTATGTATACATATTTATATATTTTCCATATGTATGTGTATATTTACCACTAATATTAGCTATATATATATATACACTGCGTGCCAAATTATTATCAAGATAACTGTGCTGATAACAAATATGGCGCCAGTTTGTTTACATTGCGCAGATCAGTACAAAAATTTCAGTGATTGCGCAAATCAGTTTTGCCAACATTGTGTAAACATTTTGTGTGAATTGATTGGACGCTTTTTGAAATATTAGAAAAAAAGTTATCTTGATAATAATTTGGCACGCTGTGTATATATATATATATATATATATATATATAGAGAGAGAGAGAGAGAGAGAGAGAGAGAGAGAGAGGAGAGGAAGAGAGAGAGATGGAAATGAGAGGGATAGCTTGATGGGGGTGCAGAAAAGTACAAAAGGGAAGAAACAGGTTAGATGAATATGTATCATTGTTTGAGAGAAATCGGTGGCTTAGTAAAAGAAAGGGATTGATGATTTGATGGGGTCATATGTAACTTTTCCCGCCTCATCTACACTCGCCTAACGGGTCACATACTTCCCACTACTCGTAATCCATCTCGCCAAACAATTTACCCATCTATTTAACCCCAGCATCGCCACCAGCCTCAATCAGCGTGCAATTTAGATTAACTGGCTGGTAACGTCTGGCGCCGGGTGGGGTTGCTGCTCTGCCCATGACCCATCCTTTAAGCTGGACCCAATATTTCTCCACGCCCTGTCCAGTACATATTAATGGGAGAGTTGATATATGGCCCCCTCTTGTCACCGAACACCAGAGATCCGACGCATAAACCCAGCCGTCAACAAACCTTTCTACACACATCTCACCCAACCACCATGTCTTGAGTTAGTTTTCCCAACTTCCTATCATTCCTTTATCCCACTGACCTCTGTCCACTCTTCCAGCTCTGTTCTGAATTTGAGAGACGAATTTCGACAATCACTCACACCGTTGTATCCAGCAGCATTTTCTAAATACCTCTTTCTCCCTACTGGTCATGTAGACACTTGTTATATTGTTGCTTGTTGAAAGATATAATTATATATATATATATATATATATACTAGACAAATTTGTCTTACGAGCATTTATCTCGCTGATACTCTAAAAATATTTCAGCAGATATATGGTATACTAGATTTTTGGCGATTGCCAAATCTGTGTCTTCCGAACATTTAGCTAGTTTAAGACACATCCTCGTCTTAAGAAAACTTGTCTGGTTAAGACGACACATCCCCGTCTTACGAACATTGATGGAGTTGAGCCAAATCCTCGTTTTACGAACATTTAGATAGTAGAAAAAAATCCCCCTCTTATGAACCTTTAGTTACTTAAGACAAACCAAATCCACGTCTTACGGACATTTAATAATATTTTAAAATAATTTAGCAGACGGTGTTCTTTAATATAAATATGGTAACTGGATTTTTGGCGATTGACTTTCTCGGCTCTCGTCGTTCAATACTGCGCGTCGGAAAAATGAGAATCTTATCGAGGTCGCCATCACATCATGGCCTTTTGGATGAGATCAATGTGTAGTATCTGACCTCGGGCGGATAAATTATATTTCCTTTCTCTGTAATCCTCTTCTCTCCCCAGCTATGGTTAATTAGCAGGACATACTGGTTTCTATAGCCTTGGATGGCAACTGGACTAGGAGAAGGACAACGCTGTATTCAAAACCTGCGGAGAGTCGTTTGGGGACCTTGTGGCAATATAGTGCAACGGGACTCTGTATTCGGCCCTTCAAAAAGTGTGGTTGGTTCTACACAAAGCCTTCACCACTATAATCAAATCATATGTTCTGGTGTCTGGCTGTCAGTTCCTAAGTACTGAACTGTATGACTCTTATACGTCGAATACGATGGGAGAGTCCACCATCCATATATAGTTATATATATATATATATATATATATATATATATATATGAGTCATATATATATGAGTCATATATATATATATATATATATATATATATATATATATATATATATATATAATAAAAGGCTAAAATGAAACGATTTACTTTTAGTATCTGTCTATATTTCTCAGATGAGGTATTATGTACACTATTTACATTATTCGGACTATTGTCCTTATCTTTCTCGCCATATTTATTACAACGTTTCGGCCGCTGTACGCTCCGGCCTTCTTCAGTTGGTGGGAATGTCGAACTGAACCCTTTATTTCGCTCACTGGGATAGACTGTTCTACTTCTACGTGCCATGTTTAATGGATGTCACCAGCATCTATAATTTGTCACATCAACACGCAAAATACGTGGACTAAAGATAGCATTCAATTTGACACGGACTGTCGCCATTTCTTACTGAACTCAGCTTTCATATATATACAGTGGCCTATGATAAGTTTTGCCCACCCTTAATTACAGCAATTTTGGCTTCTGTAATAATGTCTCTTCTTTTTTTTTTCAGACTATACCGTGTTAGTATCAAGCTACTCTCATCTGTGAACGATTTGCAATGAAAGTTCGCGGAAGTAAGGAAATTGGAGAATTTAAACGAGTGCAAATAATAGGATGACAAAAGTGTGGCAAGTTAAATACAGAAATTGCTAGGTTTTTCCAGGTTAATCATCAAACGGTTAATAATATTGTCAAGAAATTTAATGAAGACGGCCATTGTTGTGTGGAACACGGTTCAGGAAGACCAAGCATCGTGCCTAAGTGAACTAAAAGGGCGCCGAAGATGGAAGTCATCAGAAACCGTCGTCAGAGCGTCAAAGATGTCACCAACAGCACAGAAATGCCGCCATATGCGGTGAGAAAGACTTTGAAAGCGCTAGGCAATCAAAGAAGAGTTGCAAGATAGAAAACCCTTGATTTCAGGTATTAACAGGAACAGGCGTATGGACTGGATGAAAGAATTCGAGAGCAAAGATTATGAATTTTGACAGTCTGTAATTTGGTCAGATGAAAGTCAACTCTGTCAGTATTCGAATTCGAGACAGATTTATCTTTGGAGAAATCAGATTGAGACTTGGAACACTGAATGTCTGCAGACGACCGTGAAACATGGAGGGATTAGAGTAATAGTGTGGAGCGCTGTCTGGTTTGGAGGGAAATCTGAGCTGATTCTTGTTGACGAGCGGTTGAATGGTCCAAAATACTGTTAAATATTAGAGAAAGGGATACAACCTCTATTTTAAATTAATCAGATTGACAAGAATGTCTACCATTTTCAAGACGATGGAGCACCATGTCTTACGAGCAAAGTAGCAAAGGCCTGGAAGAAATCACAAGCAATCAAGTCACTGCTATGGGTAGCCCAAAGTCCTGACATGGATCCAATAGAGCACGTTTTGGTGCAACTTGACCGAAAACTTCGAGAGCGTGCAACCAAAATCACGTCAGTGGCAACCCTTAAAGAAACATTAAGTGGCAAAATATGGATCAGACGATTGTTGATAATTTAATCAAATCCATGAAAAATCGAATACAAGCACTGAAACTAGCAAATGGAGGATCTACTCCATACTAGTGCCAAATAATTTTATTTATGTCGTGTTGGGTTTACGCAATTAAACTTTGAAATTGAATATAGTTTATTTCTCCTAGCTAAAAAACTTTACTTAGGCCACTATATATATATATATATATATATATATATATATATATATATATATATAATAATCGACTCTCCTGTCGATATTCGACGTATGCGGGTCAAGCAGATCAGTTTCCAGGAAACCGACAGCCCGACACCGGCACATGAGATTTGATTATAGTGTTGAAGGCTTCGTGCAGGACCATCCACACTTTTTAAAGGGACGAATACAGAGACCTGGTGCACCGAATGCTACAAGGTACCCATATATATAGTATTAATCTGAAACACTTTTAAGTGGCCAAACTGATGGTTATTTTCCCTTGAATTACTGGTAGAAAAGCATTTTAGAGAGGCATTTTTTTGTCTTTAGGCAGGCATAGATTTTTTGGCGATTTCAAAAGGTAGGATAGGGTCCTTATAGAATTGTGTAAAGGCTGATCACTTAACTGATAGGTGTTGGTTGTTGGCTTCTCTCTCTCTCTCTATATATATATATAAAAAAATATAAAATATATATATATATATATATATATATATATATATATATATATATATATATAATTTTTGTTTAGGAATCATATTTTTAAACAAAGAATTATTAATATAATAAAGCTCTACTTCTGTATGGAGCACTGTCTTATGAAAAATAAAAACAAAAATACTAAGGAACTCATCTGCTAGGCGTTTCTCAGATACCAGACTCGATGCCTGTGAGTTTTTTGTCCCTCTTGCAAACGTCTTTGAAACATGGTGAATAACTTGCCATTGTTAAACGGACACTTCTCAGTTAACTCACTACTAAACATGTTAGCCACAAATGTACACGAATGCCAAACGTAACCTAATCTACATGGCAACACAGGGCCACCTACCGTAAACTTTCTTTAAATTTAATAACACAAAACGAAGGATTGGTTTTGGTGTGAGAAAACCGCCCCAAATCTTGTAGGGTTTCACCTGGTAAGGCAAAAACTATGTGTAGCTATCCATTACTGATTTTTTGACGTATTTTCTGATGAGGATCTCAGAAAGAGATGAAAATTACTTGGGAAATAAAAAAAATGACTCTCACTGTTTCTTGTCTCATTCAATTTTTATACACGGAAAAATATTCGTAAATATGATAGTATTATAATAAAAATAAGCATAATTGGCCCTGATCTGTCATCTCGTCTACAGTCACTCTCTCACAGACGCGTCGTCGGCTCTCTCTGTCTTTTCTACAAATACTTTCATGGTAATTGCTGCGATGAGCTGCTTTCACTGGTTCCCAGACTTCATGAATTCAAGCGCCCTACGAAGCTGGCATCCCGCTCTCACCCTTACACTGTAGAAACTTTTAAATGTAGCCGTCTCTTCTACTCCAATAGCTTCATACCTCGGACCTCTCGCCTGTGGAACACCCTTCCCAATTACTGTTTCCCTGAGAGCTATAATCTCCAACTATTCAAATGTAATGTCAATCGACATCTCCAGTTACCTTGATCCACCTACTATCATTCTCCTCATCCTTTCTTCTATCACTCCTATCTGCTCTCGCTCCAAATCTTCTGCAACCCCCTGCCTCCAAGTGGCTTCAAGCCTTGCTCGGGGCGTAATGCTTAAAAAAAAGAAAAGATATAATGTTTGTATGCATTAATATTCACCCAATACGAAGCCAAACAGCCTCTCGAAATAGAGGGTTATTGTTTGCTGTTGTATGGATATCATGGGTTTATGCAAGAAAGATAACTCTAGACTTAAAGAGCTAAAGATTTTAGTTATTGTGAAAACATCTTTCTTGGAGTCTATTATACAAAGCATCAATTCTTGGAAAGAAGATGTCCGAATGGAACTTACTTCTAATTTTCTTTTCTTTTAATACTCAGTAAAGCGATAATGCCACTAAGATGAAGGGGTTACTGGATGTAAAAGAGACGTAAAAGGCTTTAAAAGGTATCAAATCCTAAATTGAAAACAATGGATAAACCTCTACTCCTGTTAAAAAAAATGAGATGGAGTGTGAACCTATCTGCTCCTTTTTACGGATAAAAATTAAAAAAAAAATCTCTATCTATAAAAGGCAGGATGTGTGTGTGTGTGTGTGTGTGTGTGTGTGTGTGTGTGTGTGTGTGTGTGTGTGTGTGTGTGTGTGTGTGTGTAACGAATGCACGGCAGCAATTTTCGACGGATTTGCACCAAAATTTACATGCAAATGCACCAAGTTAGCGGGAAGGCCAACACGGACTTTGCATTTTCTACTGGCCAGAGTGTGAGCTAATAGCTGGCTGCCACGAATAGGCAGGAAGATTCTATTGGCCAGCGTGAGAGCCAACAGCTGACTGACACGAATGTTAACAAGCATGATAGCATGCAAAAAATATCGATAGCTGCATTCGTCACAAGTGGGAAATATTTAAATCTGCATGTCACTTTACTCCAATTGGCTCATTCGCTTGCTTAAACTCAACGTTGATTCTGATTCCGCAGAATTGAGTTGGGTGTGAAAAAGTATTTGTTGTTAACATTCTTTTTTCATTCGGTTTTTCCAGTTAGGAGTCCTTTTTTAAAGCTGATCGTTTTGTGTTCATTTTGGTTTAGTTCTTTTTTTTAACAGATTTAATGTTTAGTATAGAGCTTATAAAAAAATTCGCAGTGTGAGATAGGCAAGAAGTAAGGCATGTAGCAACATTAGCACGGCAAAGGGCACTCCTTTAAAGGCAAGGAAGTGCAAAAATATTTGAAGTCAAGTGATAGCGATTTCTGTATGAGTCGCACGATTTTTTAATCAAGCTCGGGCAACGCCGGACCATGCTGCTAGTAGTAAATAAAATTAAGCGTTTAAGCGGAGAGGTTAGAAGAATAGAGTTGAAATAGAATTTAGAAGGAACCAGAAAGCCTATGTTAAACAGGAAACAAGGGTAAACATCTACTCTTGTACAAAAGACTGGGGAGGTGTTTGAACCGGACGATAGGTAAATTTATCTAATCTTATACTCATTGAATAGGAAGCGAAAGCGGATGGTTCACCCTTGTGTACGTGGCATGACGGCTTCAATTTCTAAGGGACAAGACTGGTGGGTTTAAGGACTGAAGCTCGTCAGAACACAAAATAGCGATAGAATGTTTCGTCTGTGGGAAAGTCGTTGTATGGTGGAAAACAATTCATCACCCACAAGTCCGTGTAGAAGTTTTGAATTCTGTCAAAACAGGCAAATGGGACCAAGCAACTTCAGCCTAGGTATGACAACAACAGCCCGTTTTTATTTTGATCTGGCTCCTGTAAAGATAGAACATGACAGTGGGAGTTAGATACTTACTGGGGTGGTACTGAAGTGAACTGACCGTGATCCTAGCATCTCTAGCAAATGATCGGATATATCAGTTTCACTTGAGGTCTAGAGCTTGATTTTCAATTGACGTACAAGACATATCCTTTTTTAAAATATTTCTCGATTTTACAGAAAGTTCTAGATTTCAGTTGAAATTTTAATTTCCCAAATTTATCGTATGTAATTATACTTAAAAATATATGGAAGAAAGAAAATATCAGTTTAAGTCATTTCTATTGGTTAAAAGTTACATTTTTTATATTTTATTATCATTTTCTTTAAAGTTTATTGTTTCTTGACTAGAGAGGCTTACAGCCGTATCCGTATTTCTATCAAAAAATTCTTCTTTAAATAAAAGAAAAATAAATTTACTAGGGCGAAAATATATAGAAAGTGCTTTGATTGCTAGATCATCCACAATAAATTTACACCGAGGTACTTACAACATTTCACCATTTTTTTTCAGATCTTCTATTATCACAATGTGCAATATTTACTAAAAAAAAAGTGACGGAAAGAAAAAGAAAAAGGAAATTAAATAAAAATGGCCTGACCCAAAACACATATACTTACGGCTACCTCACGTTGAAACAACGTTGATCTTAGCCAGTACCTAGATGGATGACCGCTTAGGAATATTAGGTGCTGTAAGCTTGGATGTGCGGGTGGTGTAATAAATAATGGGTTGGGATTGGAAATCAGAGTGCTGAGTTCCAATTCAGATTGGGTTCGTTGTATTCACTTACGCGCAAATACCCTAGGGCAAGATATGAACCTACAACTTCACCCACCAGCTATGGGTTTCATATGTTAGATATGTATCACTAAAGCCTTTATTATCGCCAAAGAAAAAGTTGATTATATACTCAAATCTCCGCACGATCACCGAAGTTAAGCCACGTTAAGCCTGGTCGATATCTAGATGAGTGACCACTTGTAAGCTTGGATGTGCGGGTGGTGTAATGAATAATGGCTCGGGATTGGAAATCGAAGAGCCGTGTTTCAGTTCCGGTTGGGTTCGTTATGTTGATTTATGAGTGAACACCCTTGGGAAAGGCATGAATCCATCTTTTCTTCGCCTAGCTATGAGTCAATTAGTAGGATCTGTATCAGTAAATTATTATTCTCCACAAAAATATACTTACAATCAAAGAACATTTTCTGGCTTCCTATAACCTGAAAAACGTAAGTCCCATTTTTAATTGCACTTCCGTAACAGCTAAATGGATTTGTTTTTCTTCCTCCATGTTTATTACTTTCTGATGTTGCCTTTCAATATATTTTTTTCCTGTCCTTATTTCTTGTCCAGTGCCGCCTTCACTATTTCTTCCATAAAACCAATCACCCTCAACCGACAACCATTTCGTTCAGCGACAATGACCGACGTCATCGTTACTTTATCATCCCCTATTAACTTTTTATTTTTTTTACTCAATTTTCTCACATTCCACCGGCATTTCATATTTATCTCCCCGTTTTTTTTTTTCGTTCACTGCATCCAAATCCTATTTTTTTCGCCATTGACCTGTTCTAATCTTCGGGAAAGTCAGTTTCCTTCATGCCTAGTTTCCATGGATCATTTTTCCAGACAGTATCTCCCTATTGGATTAACGACATAGGATTAAGCTTACCTCCTCTGCCTTGTGGCAATATGTCAATGAAACTAGGCCTTTTTTTTTCAACAGATCCTTCCGCATTTTCATTTATAATTACCTTCCTTTATCATACTTCGCGCATGCGCGGATGTCAAGCATTACAGCATGCCGTTTCCAAGTTTCTGGCGGAGTGAATAAGAGTCATGGCGCTTTTTTTCTTTGCCCAAATGACCCTACTATAATCTGCAGTCGAGTAAATCAAAAACAAGTAATGCGCATGCGCGAAATATATATATATATATATATATATATATAGTGATTTTTCAAAGCGTAGGTAATATGTGGCACAAGGCCGAAAGTATGGGGCACCTGGTGAGGATCGAATTCACTATTCAGGCGTAAATTTTCTAGCGAGACAAGCTTGATAACCATTATGCCGCCTCGAGGTGCCCAATATATATATATATATATATATATATATATATGTATATATATATATAGAGAGAGAGAGAGAGAGAAAGAGAGAGACAGAGGGGGGTAGAGAGAAAGGTGACAAATCCGTTGGTATATAATCCAAGTGAATCCTAGTAATATAAAGTATTTATAATGATCCACAAAGAGAGCAAATGATTAATAAACAATAAAATCCCAAGTCACCTAACATGGTGTGTAGTCTATTTCGGCATGCGCATATTATTCTGCCGAATATACCCTATTCCCCATATGAAGTGATTTGGGATTTTATTGTTTATATATATATATATATATATATATATATATGGGGCACGGCGGAGTAGTGGATAGCGGCTCAGATTCGAACATTTGAGCCGAGTTCCAATTCCAGGCGAATCCATTACATTCACTTACGTGCTAATACGCTTGGGAAAAGTATTAATCTTCTTCTCCCTCCAGCTATGGGTAAAATAGCAGGACAGACTGGGTTCTATAACCTTGGATGATAATTGGTCTAGAAGGACAACTCTGAATTCAAAACCTGCACCAGTTTTCTGTATTCGGCCCTTCAAAAAGTATGGTTGGTTCTGCACAAATCCTTCACTACTATAATCAAATCATATGTGCTGGTGTTTGGGCTGTCGGTTCCTAGGAACTAGGCTGTTTGACCCTCATACGTTGAACACGACGAGAGAGTCCACCATATATACATGGTATACTGTGGTATAACAGTACTCTATTTCACGAACGGAAAAGAATAGCCGAATAGAAAAAAAATGACAGACATATTTTGTTATCAGCGAGAGTTTTATAATGTTACATCGTGCACAAAATTAGATATATACACGTGTCCCACGCAGAGAAATTATAACATATATACAACAACAGATGGTGTGTAAAAAAGCCATTTAAGGATATTTGTAGAGATTTCATAGTTTATTTTGTTCAGGTTAGGTTCAAACTGTTTTATGTATAAAGCCTCAAGAATTTTTTATTTTTGCTTATTGTTTTCATGTTTAAGAATAGTTGTGCCTATAATTTATAACAGAAGCCATTGGCTTATGCTTATGCTTTCCGATACTTAATACTTTTCGTTTTTCACTCTCGTGTGGTCTTGTGTGACGCCACGAGCTGCGACGCGATTTTCGTTTCCGAGTCTCGTATATACCAGTTTGTCGTTACTTGGAAATATTCATGCAGCAAAGGCGGACTACCATTGTTGTTTCGTCCCTGTGTTGTTTGATTTATTGAAATTGTCATCTTTGATAATGACTTGTGTAAACCTAAAGCTTAGATTGGATTTAAACATGTATCAATATAGTGTTTTCCTTTCGTCTTTCAACGATAATATGATTAAGCTTATCAGACAATATCAAAGGAACTTAGTTAAAATAAAGAGAGAAAAACTTGTCTATATTATTTAATGAAACATGCATTAATGAAAATTGCTATATATATATATATATATATATATATATATATATATATATATATATATATGCATAAATAAATCTTCCTACTTTAATTACACTTCATCTCAATTGTCGTGTGTTATTTCTCATTCATTTTCTTTTACGAAAGTTATGTGAGGTGTGAGAAAACATTATATCAAGGCTTTTCTGACTCATTTGTATTGTTTTAGTTTAGTTTTAGTTTTTCCTTCCGTTTGGGCTGTTAGGCGTCGCGGGGAGACACAGTTGTCTGTCAGCGGCAAGGCGAGTGGCCTGGAGAAGAGACATCTCGTGGGCTCTGAGAATGTCTGCCACTGTGACACTCCAGAGTCTTCTTGGTCTGCCTCTCGCTCTCCAGCCAGAGTATCTGAGAGTGTATGCTCGTAGGGTTGGTTGATATGCATACGGGTGAGGTGTCCAAACCACTTTATCGTCTGTCGTTCGATGTTGTGTATAATTGGTATTGTTCCTACCCTATCATTTATTGCCTCATTCTTGATCATGATGGTATTGTTGTTATCGTAAAAGCAGGAATCGAAAGCAGAACTAGAAAAGGAAGAATGTATACCTTTTGTTCCTTTCCCCCTTTTTAATCGATTTTCGAGAAGTTGCTATGGAAGAAAGGTTTATTCTTTCATTTAAATTTTCCCCATTATGAGTATTATTATATTCGTAATATAATAACTCTTCTTCACGGATAGAAAGGAATAGCCGAATGAAAAAAGAATGACAAACATACTTTGTTCTCAGTGAGAGTTTTATAATGCTACGTCGTGCACAAAGTTGGATATATAACGTGTCCCACGCAGAGAAATAATAACATATATGCAACAACAAACGGTGTGTAAAAAAGGGAGAATCTTATTTGTTAGATTTTCTGAAGGGAAAATTGAAGTTACAGCGAATTTTCTAAGAAATAGGTTAGGTCATGTTTTTTTTTTTTTTTGTTCCTGAACGACCTACCGCTGTGGGCTCGTGACGTCCGTCTTCTCCGGGTTTTACGCCGCAACTGCTCTTCGTCACTCTATCCCCTGACGTCATTCAGCGGCCGTCACGTGATACTCGTGACTACCTCAATGAAAGGGAGCCAATCGCCGTCTGTATCCCTATAGCCAGTTAATCTTTAAGAAATGTTAACCGTTAAAATTCCACTTGAGGAAGGAATTTCGCGAGTTTTCCTTAAGAAGAAAATCCAGTAATGCTGATACAGGAAACTAAAATGGCGAACAGAAAATCACGATAGAACGCCATACGCCTTAAAAGCACTACCAAAAATTAATAAATTATTGAAAATAGGGAATATAATTGAGTAATCATTTTAATTAGTTCAAGTGTAGTTTCCTCCCCACATATATTCATAAACTCTGACCCTTACTTCTTAATCTGTAAGCCTCTATATTGAGCGGCTCTTGGGCCTGGTTCAAGGTAAACATTATTGTAAAAAACAGGTATGAAACAGAAGGTAGTTTAATGGACACAATGACTCTCTCTTTCTCTCTCTCTCTCTCTCTCTATATATATATATATATATATATATATATAATTACATGAATCATTCATACAAAAAACAAATATAGAGGTTAATGATTTAAATGGCAAGAATACATCTTCGCAAACAATTTCAAGAAGATACACTAAGCCCGAACATGTATATGAATGATATGATCCCTGTTTATAAATTCCAGGTCTTTTTAATTTTTACAAGCTTTCGTCTGTTCCTACAGACATCCTCAGGTATGGAAATAGATTTGTTCTTGTTTTTTACTTCTCGGTAATAAGAGGACAGCAAAAATATAGAGGTAATCCGAAAAAATGCTATGAGAAATGTGTTATTGTTTTGGAACGTGCGGTCGCAACGCTGAGTTTCAATTTTAAATTTTAAGGTTGTGCGTTTTTGTACAAATATAGTAATAAGAGAATTCTTTTGTACTGGTAGGTTTTCCGTCAATGTGGCATGAACTATATTGTTCAATAATTACAGTAATTAAAAAGACCTTATGCAACTGGAATTTATAAAAAGGGATCATATCATTCATATACAGGTTCGGGGTTGGTGTATCTTATTGATATTGTTTGCGAAGATGTATTCTCGCCATTTAAATCATTAACCTCTATATTTGTTTTTTGTATGAATGATTCATGTAATTATATATATATATATATATATGAAAAAATGTGTCAGAAAATTTTAATTTTTTAATATTTTTTATTGTTCAAACATATATATCATTATCTGCTGTTTTCCTTTTAACTTTTATAGCTCTCGCTATTTGATTCGCTTTCTTTTATTCTTTCACACTCAGTAACCTCTTGTGTCTTAGTGGCTTTACTGCCTTACATACAGTGGAATGACACAAAAAAACACCAGTACAATACAGAGCGATAACAGTTACTGCACTGGTAAAGATAATTTTCCTGAAAAAATCTTTTAAGAGAAAGATTTTATAAATTTAAAATGATAGTAATATTAACTGTTATATTATTGAAAGTCGAATATTTCCTTATAAAGTAATGGCTAATTTCATCATTAACGTTAATGTAGGTAAGGAAATTCAGTACTTTTTAATTGCCTCTAAAATATAGCCATATATCTTGCCTTTCTTCGGCGATTGTAAACGTGTATATTCTGAATTAGCCACGTGTTTGAAATAGCACTAGTCAGACAAATTATCTTGATAAATGTCTGAGGACATATCATGCGGAAAAAAAAAAACGAATTTCCAGCGACTTCGCTACACCCGCCAAATATTCATTTTTGTTTCTCGTTTTCAAGAACCAGTTCCATATGCGTAGTTATATTCAGAGGTAATTTTGGTTGCTTCGTGTATGTGAGATAATGAAATGAAAATTAGGAGAAGAAATAAAATATAAAGAGGGGAGGAAAAGAAACAAAACGCTCGACGAAAACGTGTGTGGAATGTAAAGGCTCCATGTCTAGTCCTGAGTCCAAATTTTAGTCAGATTCGTCCAATTTCTTCGTCATAACGCTCATACTTACGCCAAACCAAAATAACTTAATTCTTCCATTGTCTTTCAGACATTTCGTCTCGGCATAGTGTCACCTTTGCATACAGTCTTCGATGTGGTGTAATGGTCAGCAAGCTTCTGTAGAAACTGTCATCATCAGTATTGTCAATCATTCAGTATTGCTATTTAAACTCGTTACTGACCTGCCCCCTAACTTAATTCCATGCTCCACCTAATACTGTCATCATAAGCATATAGAGCATGAAATTTTATGTGATCGGGGTTAGAAAAACAAATCATGAAAAGCCATCCATGCATTAGGTCATTCCCGCTGACGTGGTAGGTGGTGTGGCCATAGCAGGCATCAAAATAACCATGAATGATCTATAAGTTAAATATATTATTATTGTTATTGTTGTTTTGTTTTTGGGTGGAATCGTAAATGAGAATTATATAATCCCTAATTGCGAAGCTTCCAGGGAGTAAAAAGGTGTACAGTCCACCTCTTCTCTCACCAATCTATAAGTTAAATATTAGGAAGCGTAACCGCATTTGCATTGTAAAATCTAAAATCTAAAAACAAATTATTCTTACAATCCATAAGTACGTTTCGTCTTTAAATAACCTGTAAGGTGTTGATAAGCCGTAAAAAAATCAATCAACCATTCTTCTTCTTCTTCTTCTTCTCTGTTCCTTTTCTATAAATACATTCATTATAATTGCTCTGACGAACTTTTCTTTATGGTCAGACAATGACTTTTAAATATGGAGACTAGTTAGTAATTTCATAGAGACAATGAGGTATTATGGTGATTGTAGTAAGAAAGGTACGTATGAATGTGTTGTTTTGGTGTAAGGAATGTTGTTCGTACAATTGGGTCAGTGTTTGCGCCTACCTAGTTATAGTTAAGACAGAAGAAGACCGTCCTTTCTTCAATCCCCCCACCCCAAACACTCGTACCACATTTCTGTATTGTGCAGAATAAATATCACTTTTCTTTATGGTACTTTCGTAGTAGGATTGTTTCATTTTCACAGACCAGTTAAAGTCCTCGCTACGCGCCAGACGTGTTTTTGACAAGCTAGTAACAACCCCGGGTTTTTTTATGCCTAGAAAAACTGTTAATTTTGTCTTTAATTTTTCATACGTGTTTGACTTCTTACTGACAATTTTGTGAGAGTTTTTTGAATTTTTTCAACTGTAAATCTAATTTGTTTCTACTCTAATTTTTTTTTCGTTTCTAGTCTCTTGAGTTATCTTTCTTTTTCTTGTTAAGTGTTTGAATTTTAGTTTTTTTCCTTATTTCTTTAACACTTACTGTAATCTAAATTTATTATTTTTGTAGTATACTTTTTTGTTTTTTGCTTAATGTTTTTGTTTAATGTTTTTATTATTATTTTGTTTTTCTACACTTGTTTTCTTTAACCTCCCACCCAGCTTTCGTTTGCATTTAATTATTGATTATTTTTTGCTTTAATCTTTTACGTGTTACTTCGTCCATTTTGTTTTGCTCATACACCTTTATTCAACTTTCCTTTTAATTTAACTCATCTTTTTTTTGTTTTGTTAGCTACGCAAATCATTTTTCGTTAACTCCCGCTCGCCAAAAACGCTTTTCTTAGTATATATTTTGCTTTTTTATTTGTTTAACCTGTTTGTTTTTCTTCTTTTTTGTTTTTTTTGGTTTTACGGCGGCCATTTTGTTTAATTAGCAAGACTTTTTACTTTTTAGACGTGCTTCCTTTTTATTTTTCCTTTTGTAGTATTTTGTCGTAATTTGTTTTATTTTGCTTCTCTAATTTAAAAAGAAAAGAAAAGAAAAACCTTAAACGTTATTTTTTTTATTTAATTGTGTCGTTTGAGTAACTTTATTCTTTTTAGTTTACATATCATACCTTTTTATCGTCTGCTTTTTTTGTTCTCCTTTCTACATTGTTAAATTTGTTATTTTTACTTCTTTGTAGAAGGACTTTGTTTAATTTTTGTATATTTTAAGATAGCTTTTTAGTTTTCCCGTTAAATCTTTCCGGTAAACTAGCTTGTGTCGGGCTTTTTATTTTAATCTTCATTTATTTTTGTTAAATTTGTTTTTCTTTTTGTATATCTGTTTAAGTTTATTACTTTTTTTTGTTAATTTTTGTTATTTAAAAAAGAAAATTCCCTGTTTTCGTTAAGAAAAACACGGGGAAAAAAGAAATAAAACGTAATATAAAAAAGTAACAAAAATGTCCAACAAACCTCGGACGATTAAAAAAAAGGCCAGTTTAGATCGAAAAAGAATGACCCCGATCAAAAAATAAAAAAATAAAAACTCAGACAACAGTGACTACTGAGAATGCAGCCGTTACAAAAATCAATGAAAACCTGTTAGATACAAGAAAAATATGGAGGCCAAGAATCGCCAAATTGAAGTCAACATTTTAACAAGAAAAATTCGAACTTGATATTTAAAAAATTGGCGCATTTAAAATGGAATGATCTATTATGACATCTGTCTCTATCTCCGAGACGAGGTATTATGATTATCTACATTATTCAGACTATCATCATCATCTTCATTGCCCTATTCACAATGTTTCGGCCGTTGTACGCTCTGGCTTTCTTCAGATAATTGGAATTTTGAACCGAACCCTTTACTTCATCCATTGGAGTAGATTGTTCTAGATCCACGTGTCATGCCACTTCTTCTCAGTTATTTCCCTTTAACTCAACATTCATCAAATTTTTTGGATATTTCTATTAGCTGTGTTTCTAACTTCCTCTGCACGCAATTCAATGGCCATATTCGTCGCCACGAAAGACGTTCGTTTTAACCGAGCCCCAACTAGGACAGCGCGTTCCTTTTTGATAAGCAAGGAAGCTAACTCTGTCTTAGATAAGGCTACGTACCCACTTATCACGGGATTTAATCGTCCGATTTACTTCTCCCTCGTGTGCTGTTTGCGCTGCTAATCTAAGTAGATTGAGTCGACGACTATAATCAGCAGCAAACAATGAAATTTTGGATTTTAATTTATCCCACCACATTTTCCCAACCACAATCCGCGCCAATTCCAGCTGTAGCATCAGTAGCAGCTGATCCTGGAAATTTCTCTCACCAAATAATGATGCGTTCAATTTCCAGTAACCAGCCATCTTAATCTTAGGCTTATCTAAGTTTACACGAATCCGAACGAACTTATGATCAGGGTAAACTCTCGAATAAAAACTTGGACAACCTCAGAGCCCTACATCATACTTATTATAAATCCCAAATTTTGTGTGTGTGTGTCTGTACGTTTATATATTGAATCGGATTTCCTACATTTTTCAACCGATTTCAACAAAACTTCACAGGACTACGTAAAATTACATTGCGGTAGTTCTGACAGCCAAAAATTGGAAAAACACAATTGTTTTTGCACAAAATCAATTTGAAAACACGATTAAGAGGCATCGCGAGAATGAAAGGGGGACAACTCATATCGAGTTATACTTATTATAAAACCAGGTTGTGTGTGTGTGTGTTCGTTTATATATGGGATCGGATTTCCTATATTTTTCAACTGATTTCAACAAAACTTCACTTTTTTTGGCAGGTAGTGTTTCTTATTTCTTGCACACTTTATGCTTTATTTTTACATTCAGAATGCTTTAAATATTCCATTTACAAGACAATTGTTTATAATAAAATTCTATTCAATCGGTAGACTCATAACGATTGAAAACAATGTTTTTGTTTGAGTTTGGGTTTGACCAATTCGTAAAAACAAAAAAAAAAATAATTAAGACATGCGTGTCCGTCAACCTTAAACAATAATCTTTGTCAATTTTATTTTTCCGTCATTATGATGGTCGATACTTGATCTATCTCTTACTGTTACATCCCCGGGCAACGCCGGGTTCTACTGCTAGTCTGAACTAAGACGCGGTCGAGGTAACTACAACGCACTACCGAAGGCGAGCGGCGCCTTTTAGTCCATGTCCAAACACACTATCCAACCAAATGGACATGATCAGTCCGATTAGGGTTTTTTTTCTGCAATGAACATGGCCGGTGTGAGGACAATGTTGAGCCTGGTCAGTTGCGAGATGTGTTATGTAGCAGCACAGAATGAATCCTATAAACTTGCTGGGCAATACTTATGATGACATTTTGTAGAGAAGCTTGCTGACAATTACACCGAGTCTAAGACGGTATGTACAGGTGACACTATGTGGAGAGGAAATGTCAGAAAGACTATGGAAGAGATGCAGGAGATTCCGATGTCGTCTAGAGGCCGTGGTTGCAGCTAATGGCAATTTTCTTGAATAAATTTACTCTTTATTATTTCAAGATATTTTTGAGTGCTTCTGGTAAATATATCTGTTAAAATGAGATGTCAGTGTTATTCATTTTGCATAATTAAGACATTTTATCCATCGCTTATATATATATATATATATATATATATATATATATATATATATATATAAGTTGAAGAGATCGAACAAATCCTACCAAGGTTTCACCTAAGCGGATCATCAGGAAGGCCGGCTCCCTGACGATCCGCTTAGGTGAAACTTGTTAGGTTTGTCTGGCTCTCTAGGTTTAACTAGGTATGCTCTACTCATTGTATTGAGCATTTTATTTAGTTATTTTGCGTACTCGCATCGGGGTTTTTTTTGGGGGCCTTAAACTCGTATGCTGGACGATTATTTTCGGTTAACTTACATGTTCTTGATTTGTTTTTTTATACCATTTTTCTCTTTGGTATTGGCTTGTTTATTTGCAAATCAATACACAAAAGGTTTTCCGAGCGAGTATAGTTTCTTATAAGATTTCTATTAATAATATATATATATATATATATATATATATATATATATATATAAGAAAAACAGACCACTTTTAAGGTACCATTATAATATGTATATATATTATAATGGTACCTTAAAATGGTCTGTTTTTCTTTTAAATATTAGCTCTGGATTTACATTGAGCTCTCAGGATTTCATCCTCCTTAGGATTACCCATACGGATTACCAAGTTCTTCATAGCTTAACTATATATATATATATATATATATATATATATATATATATATATATATATATATATATACCTAGTGAGCCAGACAAACATACCTAGGTTTCACCTAAACGGATCGTCAGGGAAAGTTTGGCTTTCTGTGCGATTTTTGTCGACAGAAGTTCATGTTTGTAGCTCTTTCTTTTTTTTAAAACCTTTTTTCCCTCGAGATTGATTTGATTAGCAAATCAAAAATTCGAGGGTTTTTCAAACGAGTCTAGTTATATTATATATATATATATATATATATATATATATATATATAGCGCACATGGAATTCACTGTATTAAAACCAATCTTGATCAACAAATTTTTACATGAAATTTAACCAAACTAGTCAGCTACCAGAAATACCACACATTATGAAGAGGAAGTTCTCCTCTCTTGTGCAGTGCTCTTCATCCACAAGAGCCTAAGTTCCCACCTAGTTACGGGCCGTTAGTTTTTAGCTGTATGTGTATGTCAACACGTGCGGGCATATATAACAGGGTGGGCTGACGGAAGACATACATAAAAAGCCGAGGGCTCGGTAGTGTCTGTGTGCGTTTGTGAGCGAAAATGGGACCGCGCCCATGATACCAAAACGGAAATGTTTATTAGCGGCTCGAAAAGTAAATATTTATTCATATTAACTCGGTACTTCATTTGTGTCGACACTTCACTCGCCATTAACTTTGCAAACACAGTTTCAACGATAGGCAGGAATTTTTTTTCTACTTATTCAAGAAGAGAGATTCTAAAAATATTTTTTTAAAATATAGCGAGCCTAAAATCCAATTCTGTATTTGCTATCAGAAAAGTGATAGATGAAGACCTATGTACGAAGCAACTGCTGCTAACATATCAAATAGAAATATTTAAACTTTGTACAAATTAGGAAAGTAGGCTTGGAGAATTAAACACTCACAGTTCATATCGAATGCAAGATCAGTCGCAGAATGCAAGATCAGTAGCAGAATGCAGTGAGTAAAGTACTTGACAATTTTGGGCTAATGAATTCAGAATCAATTATCACAAAAATAGTGTCGAAAAAGAACCGTTTTTATTGAGAGCAAGAAAAGATAGGAATATGAGGAGAGCCATAATCAACAATCTATTGAAAATATATGGTTCACATAGACAGAGAGAGCTAATGAAACTCAAGTGAAATTTTTGTATATTATAACTGACACCATTATTTTAGTCCGCCTGTTTTTCTTAAGAATGCGGTCATGGCTCTCCACAGAATCCTTTTTCTTCTTTAGGTGTCATGTGTTGTGCTCTCATGTTTCTTTTCGTTTCCTGATTGTTTTGGAAGAAGAATTTCGCATGAGGCTGCCTTTATTTTATGAGGTTTAACAACCAAGTCCATGGTATTCAGTCTGTGATGCTATTTAATACATCTCGATACTGACCAGGCTCAACGTTGCTTAACTTCTTAACGTAATTCTTTCATGGTTTTCAGACATTTTCTCTCCACATAGTGTCACCTGTACATACTGCCTTCGACTCGGTGTAATGGTCAGCAAGCTTCTCTTCAAAATGTCATCGTAAGTATTGCCCAGCAAGTTTATAGGATTCATTCTGTGCTGCTATTTAACACATCTCGCTACTGACCAGGTTCAACGTTGCTTAACTTTATAACTCAATTCTTTCATGGTCTCTGATGCAGTTATTCACTATGTACACTGTTCTTCTTTTTTGTTCCGTGTCCTTTCTGTACGTGGGAGATCATGAATCTCTAGGCTTTGTTGTCCTTTTTAGCTGTTAATAATGTTTTTTATCTTTGTAAGCTCGTTAGGTATGTATTGTAATGCTTTCATTTGTTTTACTCATTTGCCTTCATTAAATCCTATGAGTTTTAATTTTCCAAGCCCTCTTTTCTCGTGATGTACCCTGGAAGTTTCAACTCTCTCTTTCTGATGTTATGTAGAAGTGTCCTTTTGGTTTCCGTTTTTCTAAAACTTCGTCGTTGCTTACATGTTTAGACCATGATATCCTCAGTATCGTTCTGTAGAACCATATTTCTATTGCTTCAAGTCTTTTCATCTTTGTGGAGATTGTCCATTATTCTCCGCCATACAGAAGGACAGATATCACGTAACTGTTCAAAACTCGTTCTTGTCTCTTATTACTCTGCTTAGCTTTTGAAAGGCATATTTGGCCGTCCCAGTACATCTTCGGATCGCAGTGTCGCATTTTGCGTCCTCATTTAGAATACTTCCAAGATATTTTTTTGTATTTGTTTGATTTCTGTTGCTTCAAGTCATTTGTCCAGCATTCACTTCAATATAGGAGACTAGATATTATACACACATTCACACATTACACACACACATATAATGTTATATGAAAAGATTACTTAACTTTCATGTAAGCTTTTCATATCATTTTAAATATTATTTTAATATTTTTAATATTGAACACTATATATAAAATAATATCTGCTCTTTCTGAAATCTTATGCATACGTATAAATAATCCACAAACAGACTGTTTCGCTGTATCACAGCTCATCAGTGTATCTAGACATGCGATAGGTTCAAAACTAAACTCGGCCGACTCAGAGAGTTTACCCCTACTGAAGGCAAAGGAGATCTTTTAACGTGTTATATATGTGATGTATACAAACGCTAGACCCAGCAGCCAGAGCACTTAATTCTGACGAAGATATATATATATATATATATATATATATATATATATATATATATATATATATACAGACATGACAGAATTGAATAGACACCAAGATAAATTTTATTTCTGATTTTTTTAATAACCAAGATAAATTAACATAGATTATTTGATTAAAATTGCAGATAACAACACCGGAACATGCCCCGAACCAAAGGAGCCTCAGACCCCCTCCGAATTTCAGCGAGGATGTATTGTGGGCCAATATGGAGGTGGTCTTAAGTCAAAGAAAAATATCTGAAAATCTTTCAATACCCTTTTCTAATGTTAATTTGTATAATTCATTTGTATAAATTACTTGTTTAATAAAATAAACGGTTTCTGGTGCGTCTATTCAATTCTGTCATGTCTGTATATATATATATATATATATATATATATATATATATATATATATATATATATATATATATATATATTTGGGCAGCTACCTTTTTAGACAAGAAAGAATCATTTTTATTTAGTTTTTCCATTGTTCTTACATGTGGGAGTAAGTGGGTTAACAAATTTTAAATATTGTCCATTGTACCAAACGCAGTCGGCTACTTCTTTAGCGGTTTTCAAGGGTGTTTTCTTTTAGGCTTTGTTAACTTCTCTTATCGTTTTAAATATATTTCATTTTTGTGCTGTTTTGAATACTAGTAGGAATGTTTTTTCCAAGCCTTCGCGTGTTGAGCGTGACTTGTATTAGAATGAGCGTGTTTCTATTTTTTAAAACCGTTCAAAACTCCGTTCTCACTGTTAAATAAGATTAGCTTGATAGTGGGAAAGAGATGTTTAATATAGAGTATCTCTCTTATAGCGAGATGTTTCTGATAATGTGATTTATATTTAGAATTTTCGATCAATATTTTATTTAACGGTTCTTGTAAATTGTGGGTAGATAATTGATTTTTTATAGCACTTTGATCTGATAAATGACACATGACCACTCTATACAAGGAGGCTGCAATATGCCCGATGTAGGTATTAGATTTCTGACAAGGAACACGGTCTTGTGAATGTAATACACTATATTGGTCATCTCTAGTTTAGATTTGATGACTATATTGATTAGTGATATCAAGATTTGTTATTTTCCGTTTTATGTAATATATTACAGGTTTTTCGGGAAATACTAGAGAAATACGGCGTTTAAAGATTTTTCGTATAGCGAATTCGTCCTGCTTATAATTAATGTGCACCTGGTTGCAGTAAAATATGTTGATGTATTTTTGTGTGTTTTTTTATTACTGGAGTCATGTATTTTTTGTAAGAATAATTTAATTTTTTTATCAATGATGCACTTGTGAAAATTATTGTTGACTAATGCTAGCTTTACGTGTTTTTGTTCTGTTGTGGTGTCCTCCTTCTAAAGAATCTATGTTGGACTCTTCCGCCAACTATAAGATTAGTAGGAGAGAAAGCCTTGGAGGAACGGTCGACCAGACTGTTCATTTCTGTCGAACTCTCTGCCTCGGCAGAGGAACTCGGACGAGGCTTTTCCCGAGGAGGTAGACAGGCCCTGAACCCGTTTATGCGGCTTCTAAGGGAATATTTTTGGCCGAACCTACGGGCTCGGAGAACACACGGTAAACTCGGCCTTGTGCCGCTTACATCCCACGAGTGGGGGGCTGGTAAATATAACAGTTGATTAGATTGTTCGACTATCGAACTCACTGCCTTGAGCAGAGAGGAACCCAGACGAGGCTTTGCCGCAGGGCAAAGTTTCGTCCTGGGACGTAGACAGACCCTGAACCCGTTTATACAGGTTCTAAGGGAATATTTTTGGCAGGGCCTACAGGCTTGAAGAACCCACGGTAAACTCAGCCTTATGCCACACCTCGTGGGGGGTCCTGTTAAATATTAACAGACGATTTGATTGAACGCTGGATCAAACACCACACACTCACTAGTCTTGTAATAGTCTTCTGTTATACTTACTGTTTAATATATGATATATCTGTAACATTTGTTTTGTTATTTCTTTAAACATTTACTTGGTTACAACAGTTCACTCAGAAATATTCTTTGGGAAGATGAATTTAGATGTGCTCTATTTAGGAAGCACTTTTTTTATCAATGCTATTTTGTATCTCTCCGAGCATTGGTTTTTAGAAGAAAAGAGTTCGAGCTGATGTTTTTTTACAGGGATAGGTGTGTAAATACGTTGGTTTTCAGTTCCATATCGATGTCAAGAATTATATATATATATATATAGTCGAATCCATTACATTCACTTACGTGCTAATATCCTTGGGAAAGGTGTGAATCTTCTTCTTCTCCCTCCAGCTATGGGTAAATAGCAGGACAGACTGAGTTCTATAGCCTTGGATGGCAACTGGTCTAGGAGAAGGACAACTCTGAATTCAAAACCTGCGGGGGGTCGTTTGGGGACCTTGTGGCACGTAGTGCACCAGGTCTCTGTATTCGGCCCTTCAAAATGTGCGGATGGCCCTGCACGAAACTTTCACCACTATAATCAAATCTCATGTGCTGTTGTCGGGCTTGGAACTGATCTGCTTGTTGACCCTCGTACGTCGGATTCGGCGGAATAGATATATATATATATATATATATATATATATATATATATATATATATATATATATATATATATATAATGGTTAATGGTCAAAGTTGAATCAGACCAGGAAACAAAATATAATAAAAGTAAGAATAACATGTAGAGCTTTTAACTTTAAAAAATTAGGGGTCAGTTGAATTCGCTGCCTCGGTTTCTTCAACCTTACGGTGTCCTAAGGTGATTTTTTATCCAATGACCTCTTAACGCTATTTTGTATTTTTTTTTTTAAGAAATAAGAACGCTACATTATTAGTTTCAAAAATAAATAAACAAACGCATAACGATGTGTGTAATAGAAAAGAAGAAGAAGAAGAAGGAGGAGGAGGAGCAGAAGAAGAAGAAGAAGAAGGAGCAGAAGAAGAAGAAGAAGAAGAAGAAGAAGAAGAAATAATAATGTATTGTAAATGTATTGTTTGCGTGGTTAATTACTTTTTTTTATATTTAGCCTCATATGTGCTTAAGATAAAATATGTAAGTTAGGACTTAAGACTTCAGGTTTATGGTTTAAGAGTTTTTTTAGATCTGGAAATGTCATAATCGCTATTTTTTCCTCTTGGCAGAGGTTGCAAATAGTTGTTGTAAACCTTTGCGTTTTTTTTTTTTGTTTTGTTTTGTTTTTAATTTTCCAACTTACCATCTAATCCCTGTTGTTTTTTTTCTGTAAATTCCACACATGGTTAACTAGTTTGTAGAAACAAAAGTCAGGAAGTTGTGAAGAACCATGATCACCTGAGTCCTTATGGAACACAACATATTGAAGAAGAAGTAAATGAATGGCAGAAATGGGACAAAGATGGACGGTAAAGAATTATAAGTTACTTAGAACAACAAAAGACAGGAAGTTGTGGAGAGCCATGATCACCTGAGTCCTTATGGAACACGACATATTGAAGAAGAAGTAAATAAATGCCAAAATGGGACAAAGGTGTATGGTAAAATATTTAAAGTTACTTAGAACAACAAAAGACAGGAAGTTGTGGAGAGCCATTATCCCTGCGTCCTTATGGAACACGACATATAGAAGAAGTGAATGAATCGCAGAAATGGGACAAAGATGGGTAGTAAAGTATTATAAGTTACTTAGAACAACAAAAGACAGGAAATTGTGGAGAGCCATAATCACCCACCTTCTGAAACAACATGCACCTGAAAACAAAATGAGAAAGAAAGGCTTGAAGAATTTAACAATTACAGAACTCACTGAAGAGAAAAGAACCTGGAGAAAGCAGAGAAAAACCCGCTTGACTGGAGGAAAGAACAAGGAAGAAGAGAGATAAATGGTAAACGTTTTCTACTGAGCAACAAAGCGAAGACATTGTGAAGAACTCAAAGAGAAAATGATCATATGATATTTTCTTCAAATCATTACTTTTAAAGTCATTTTCTTTTCCTGTATCTTCTTCATACATTTCTTTACCTTATTCCGTTTCCCTCATATTTCTTCGTAGATTTCTTTACCTTATTCCGTTTCCCTCATTTGTCTTCATACATTTCTTTACCTTATTCCGTTTCCCTCATATTTCTTCGTACATTTCTTTACCTTATTCCGTTTCCCTCATTTTTCTTCCCTTTATTTACAGTTCTGTTCTCATCGTCTGTTTGACATTCCTCGTTTCTGCTTTGCCATCACCAACGTTATTAATTCGATGTTTCTGTAATTAATTTAAACTTCATGTGTCCAGAATTTGTGATATTTTGAAATTCTTTCTTCATTCGTTTCTAAATTTAAAGAACAGTCCTCTAAAAAAAAACTTTCTTTCTATATGTCGATCAGAAAAAAATGTTCTCAAGGAAATGAAAGCCCTAGAAACAAATTAAACTGCAGAAAAAAGCGCATAAATAAATACAGTAAACAAATAAAAAAGATATTCAAACAAGCAAAGCCAAACTCGCCATTGGAAGAAAATTTTCAACGTCCAACTTCCAAAGAGAGATATTCCTAGAGAACCAATCCACGAAATAAAATTAGATAAAAAGATCAGTGGGAGTAATGCGAAGGAATTTACCGGATGTTAAATTTAATAATTTGATGGAAATTATAGTGTAATTAAATCGTCTGCTACCTCATCCGCCATATTGGGATTGCCCTTTCACTCTGTCGTCTGCTTCATTGATTTTTTTCTTGTAAATGTTACTTCTCAAAATTTTTCCCGGTAACATCTTCAAGGACGATAGAATTATAAAGTTGGCCATAACCTTTATAGCACAAATAATTATTACTATTTTTTTTTACTATAGAATGTAAAACAAACAGAAAAAAAATTAAAATATATATATTTTTTTTTAATTTTCAATTTTAATTTTTAATCTCTAATTTTTGATTGAAGCTTGAATATTTAGAACTTCAGGTTTTCTAATTTTGGAATTTTCTGCGTTAACATTTTGTGCAAATGAACATTTCTTTTAAAATTTTCTAGTTACTCATATTTCTTGACAAAATCCAAAGAAGGCTCTGCAATGTATTCGACTCTGACCTGGCATCACGACTTCAGCCACATTCTTATCGACGTGACACGGTTTTCCCTCTGTCTTTTCTACAAATATTTTCATGGCAATTGTTCTGACGCACTTTCCTGATTTGTGCCTCGACTGTATGAATTTAAGCATACAACTAGATTGGCTTTTAGGTCTCATTGTTTTTCCCAGGCGGTCACCTATCTACGTACTGACCAGGCTCTATATTGCTTAACTTTCATGTGTACATATAGTAATGAAGTAAGCTACCCTTAGAAAACTGTTAGAAAAGAAATAAAAAAAAAACAAACATTTGAAGCTTAGAAGAATTTCGTAACTGTCAGGGTATTATCAAACAAAAAAATATGTGCAGGTTTAAATGGAGCGAAGTTGAATAACAAGAATAAAAAAAAAAAAAAACTAGTTTCTTCCAGTTTGTGTATCCCGCAAGGATTTGGTGCTGAATGGAAAATCGTTCTAGTATTAGTAAAGAACCAACAAGATAAATACTGGCGGATTAGCCATGTTTGTTTGGATGCCCGGATGGACGAACTGAATCGATCACATGATCAAGGCTTTGAATTGTACTCGCGGGAAAAATAAATGTTAAAAAAAAAAAAAAAATAACAGAAGAATAATGATAACAAATGGTATGAAAAGAAAACATCTGTTGATGACGAAAAATAACAAGTTACAACCAACAACAAAAAATAATTCAAATATGAACGGTAAGAAACATGTCCGAAAACGGATAAGAGTGAACAAAAGAAAGAGTATTGATATGAAAGAAAATGAATGTAAAATAGAGAAGGAAGAAAAAAAAAGAAAGAAAGGAAATTTACAGAAAAAAGAGCGTAATAAAATAAGCCTAAGACGTAGAAACAGAATCGTTGAAAAAGTAAAAAAAAAAGAAATGAAAATGAAAAGAAAAAAAATATAACATAACTGAAAAAAATGGAGGGATAGAGGCGTAATTTGAAAAATACATTGACGTGCCAAATATCCAATCAAACATTTAAATCCATGGTGGAAGAATCGAATTGATCGCAAGATCCTGCACTTCTAAACGGAGGTGTTGATAGCTTCCGCAAAAGCGTGATTCGATATATCTCCAGATATCTTCTGACTATTTCTAGAAACTGAACCATGGAAAATTGATAAACTTCACCACGTTAAAGATCTATATTCTACAAACCTAGCCCAAACATGAAATGAGCCATATAAATTATAGGAAAGCTATTCAAAAAAAAAAAAACAGCAGTCACCCATTTGAAATGAAAAAATAAACCTAGGTTTGAACTAGTACTATAAATGGGTAATTAAACAATATATATATATATATATATATATATGTGTGTGTGTGTATAATAATAAGAAATGGACAAAGTCCGACAATTTATTTATTAAAAACATTTTTATGTTTAACGTTTTTTTTTTTTATAGATACAAGTATTTAAGTAAATACTTTGTTTATAATAAACAGTATTAAATAACATTTACCGGCCTGAATGCCTGAGAAATTTTCATAGAAAATATTCGTCCTTTGACAGGATTCGAACCTGCATCCTATACGGAAACGTCATTTACGCTGACGTGCCTAACCTTTCGGCCACAAAGGAGCGTTTGAATCCTGTCAAAGAACGAATATTTTCTATGAAAATTTCTCGGACATTCAGGCCGGTAAATGTTATTTAATACTGTTTATTATAAACAGAGCATTTACTTAAATACTTGTATCTATAAAAAAAAGAAAAAAAAAAAGAACGTTAAACATAAAAAATGTCTTTAATAAATAATATATATATATATATATAGATTCCTACCTTTCCTAGGTGTATTTGCGTGTGAGAGAACGAACACGACTGGAAATCGAACTCGGGTCTCCGATTAACAATTCCGAGTCATTATCCATTGCACAACAAACTTAACACCCAATATTCCCAGGCAGTCACCCATCGACGTACTGACCAGGCTCTACATAGCTTAACTTTAGTAACTCCAGCCTTCTTCAGAAATTCGAACGAACCATTTAGTTTGTCCGCTTATGATGGTAAGCAAATAAATAATTACCAAATTTAGCCAAGAGGTGTAGGCATAATTGTTTTCAATGTGTTTAAACAGAGCTAAGAAATATATATTAATAAATACATATATACCTACGTTTGGTGTGACACTGGAGTTTTGTTGGTTGCTCAACTCCTCAGGCACGTAATATAGCTTCTTTAAAAAAAAAACAAGCAGTAACCTATATCTCGTGACCGACGAGTGGGACAAATAACGAAATTCGAGTCTTACACCAACCGTAGGTATATATGTATTTGTATATTATTCTAGTTCCAAGTGCCATGCCTCTTCACGTTTCTCAGTTTCATTGTTTCCCTTTAGTAACTCAACTCCCAAAGTATTCTTTTTATTGAACATACAAGCCAATTTATTACTTTAACCAAAGCTTTTATCCAATCCGTCATGTGTCCTTGAGGACATCAGTATATGAACTTTCGGGACTTAAAAACCTAATATATTAGATATTTACAGAGTGTTTTAAATTAGTTGGTTAATAATAATTTTCTCATTATTTGTTTTTGGCTAGTTTATCTTTCATTTTATTTTTGTTGCTTGTTTAAGCTTAGTAGTAGTAGTATTAGTAATGCTAATAAATGCAATAGTAAATTAGTTGATTATTAAAAATTATTTAATTATTAATCCTTGTCTAGTTTATATTTTATCTTATTATTGTTGCTTGTTTACACCTCGTTGTAGTAACAGATGTCATAGTCTTAAATTGCCTTAATTTATTAGATAAACTTTTTTCATGACTACTATTTGATTAGATTATTTTTCCATGTATTTATTAAATATCCAAATAGTTTCCTTGATTTTCTGTAACCAACTTTCCAGAAGTATTCCTTCTTATCTGTTGGTTTCCTTTCTTTGCTCTTGCCACCATCAAATGCAGTCCGTTAGACCGGTCATGTGATCTCCAATAGCCAATCAAACGGAAGTCTTCTTGACAATATTCTGTCTGAAATGGCGGCGAACTAGGAGTAGAGATAGCTTTTGTAATATACCCACACTTTTCTGTTAGGATTTAGAATGAAAGCATATACCGATTTTCTATTTATAAAAGAAATATTCCTAACTTTCCTTAGTCGTTTTTATTTGTTTTATTGTGATGGTTTGGGCAATTATATCATGTCTATAGCCGCTTTCAACCAAAGTCTCCCAACATATATTTACTTACCCAACCATACTCCGATTTCGATATAACTTTATCGATGAAATAAATCGAAGAGAATTTTACATTCCCGACTAAATATGGAATGCAGCATTGCTTGAAAATAAATGATAAGTCGATGATAAAATATATGATAGGCATGCCGCGTGAGGTAGTATTTATCATTTAAATTCAACGATAAAAAAACCTAATTAAGAAATCTCTATCATTTGATTTAGAATATATTTTTTCATAATTTCACCTTCAAGCAAGGTGATAATGCCACTAAGACGCATGGGGTTACTGAGATTAAAAGAAAATGATAAGACTTTAATTAGGAGAAGTGAAGAAAAGGTACAATAAAAGAACAAGATTCAGGATGACAGAAGGTGGCGAATGGCATTGGATTTACATTTTGTGAAGAGTGTAGCTGACATCCAAGCAAGAAATCAAAAGGCAATTCCTCAGGCGAGAAGTACAAAAAAAAAAAACAAAAAACAAAAAAAACAAACTATGTGGCTAGAAAAAATGGTTGCACTTTCAAAGTAGAACGACTTAATTTTGAAAAGAAAACAATCTTTCTCTTTAATCATTTCTCCCCAAGCAAGGCGATAAAGACTCAAGCGGTCACTGAGTGTGAAAGAAATCGAGGAAGATTTGCTAAAGAGGAAGTGCAATAAAAAGAACCGAATTCAAAGAGATAGAAGACAGTGATTGAGATACCAGTAAAATTTTCCAAGATCGTAATTGACAGGAAAGCAAGGAACCGGGAGAGAGTTCCACAGATAAGAAGTGCAAAGGAAGAAACTATAGAACAGGTTACATTTCGGTAGGTATTCTTCATTGTTTCATCTTCGTATCGGATACACATTGATTATATATATATATATATATATATATATATATATATATATATATATATATGTATGTATGCATGTATGTATATGTATGTATAGACTCGAATCTCCCTGTCTAATGCGACGTATGAGGGTCAAGCAGATCAGTTACTAGGAAACCGACAGCCCGACAACAGCACATGAGATTTGATTATAGTTGTGAATGTTTTGTGCAGAACACATCGACATTTTTAAAGGCCGAATACATGAACCTTGTGCTGTACTTACCATAGGGTCCACAAACGACCCTCCGCAGATTTTGAATTCAGAGTTTGCCTTCTCCTAGTTGCCATCCAAGGATATAGAACCCAGTCAGTCCTGTTATTTACCCATAGTTGGGGAAGAGAAGAAGAGTATTCATACCTTTCTCCAGGGTAATAGCACATGTTAATGTAATGGATTCGACTGGAATTCGAACGGCTCTCCGATTCCTTAATCCAAGCCGCTATCCACTGCTTCACTATATATATATATATATATATATATATATATATATATATATATATATATATATATATAAGCAAATATATGGATACAGATCCGACAGTATGAAGAAGAAAATATATACGGAAAAAACAAAACAAAAATCCTTATATACGATTATGCTGTTTTAATGTTAATATGTCAACGTCTGACGTTTCGGTCTAATAAACCATCTTCAGGACATATTCATAAATATAACATTATCAATACAACATGACAAAGAATATATATATATATTGAACAATAAAAAATATTAAAAAAATTAAAATCTTAAGACACACTGGGTTGTAGATTAATATTCTTTCGTTTTTATTATTATTATTTCATTTAGATTCCTCGACTAGTTTCGGCCAAAATGGCCATCATCGGGGAAGAAATATTTCTGCTTGCTGGTAGCAGTGAACTACAGAAATGAATCAATATACATATATATATATATATATATATATATATATATATATATATATATATTATATATATATATATATATATATATATGTGTGTGGGTGTGGTGTGCGTGTGCGTGTGTGTGTGAAAAGAGAGAGAGAAAGAGGAGAGAGACTCAAGCAGATAAGCTATGAAAAAGCTGACAGAGATTGATCGATTTGTGTAGACTGGCGGACTTAGAAGGAGTGACAGGATGGCGTAGTTAAACTGACAAACGAGCCGGAATAGATTTTGACTTGCGTAAGCAAAATGTACTCGAAGAAATGTCTGCTTACAGAGAGATGCATTTATACAGTTAGAGGGGTGCAAATTCTAAGTGCTCGGACATAATAACCCTTTGAGCCCTGACCACCGCTTTACCGGTGCTAGAGAAAAATGACGTCATGCCCAGCTACCGGTTGAACGGTGGGTGAAACCTTGTAATTATTTTTATATCTACTGTGAAACATTACATACATATTACATACTATTTGCGAATTTTGAATCAGGAACTCAGACAGAAGAGTTAAAATTGTTAAGAAACGCAAGGCTCAAAGGGTTGTTTACAAGTTTGCTTTTGTCAGCAGTGTCTGTAGACCCTGAGGATTGGAAAATAATTTACGTTTTCGAAGGTGATAGCTGATAAACCCCTTTGAATACCGTGAAACTCAAAAATATCCACGCGGAACTGCCAGGACAATGGAAGATAAGATATGATAAAAGCATAATAATATGCAAATTTTTAACATCAGCTTCAAATTTTTCTTGTTAAAAATATGAATAATTTTAATGCATTCAAGGCCTAACCAACGCTTTTATATTCAAGCCCTAACCAACGCTTTAGCGGTGGTAGATTAAAATGACAATGCCCAGCCACCAGTTGAACAGTGGCAGAGTATGACTTAATGCCCAGCCACCAGTTGAAGGTGGGTAAACATTTGTAATTATTTGTATATCTATTGTGAAACATTACATATCAGTTATTTGCGAA
This sequence comes from Acanthosepion pharaonis, assembly GCA_903632075.3. Taxonomy (NCBI): domain Eukaryota; kingdom Metazoa; phylum Mollusca; class Cephalopoda; order Sepiida; family Sepiidae; genus Acanthosepion; species Acanthosepion pharaonis. Next base: position 1,770,204 of record CAHIKZ030003120.1, read on the forward strand.
TTTTGTCTCAGGACCTCAGACGGAAGGGTTTAAATTGTCCTGTAACGCAAGGCTCAAATGGTTAATAAGCTGAACGTATAAAGTTAGTAGAGCCCTAGACTTATTTTGAAAACTCCCTCTCTTGAAAATTTCTTTGACAAGTATATAATTAGCCATAGTCTGTTTTTTGGCACATCAATTATCTCAGTTCTTAAATGTAGATTTCCCACATTGTATAGAAAGTTTTACAGAAGTTTGATTTTCACAAGAGCCTTGTGAGAGTTGTGGCCGCCTATGCCACGAATAGACAGAGCATATTAATTAAAAGAAAAAGACTATGGTCGTTGGGGCGCCAGACACATTGCAGACGCAGTTATCTCTATCTATAAAAGGCAGAATGTGTTTGTGTGTGTGTGTGTGTGTGTAACGAATGCACGGCCGCAGTTTTCGACGGATTTGCACCAAAATTTACATGCACATGCTCCAAGTTAGTGGGAAGGCCAAGATCGACTTTGCATTTCCCAACTCCCATCGATAGTTGAAATAATCGATTTTTTCATGCTTCTACGGCAGTTTTCATGTAGTTTGCGGCCATTTTCTACTGGCCAGAGTGAGAGCCTATAGCTGGCTGCCACGAATAGGCAAGAAGATTTTATTGGTCAGCGTGAGAGCCAACAGCTGACTGACACAAATGTTAACTAGCATGTTAGCATGCAAAAAAATCGATAGCTGCATTCGTCACATTTAAATCTGCATGGCACTTTACTCCAATTGGCTCATTCGCTTGCTTAAACTCAACATTGATTCTGATTTCGCAGAACTGGGTTGGGTGCGAAAATGTATTTGTTGTTAACATTCTTTTTTCATTCGGTTTTTCCAGTTACGAGTCCTTTTTTAAAGCTGGTCGGTTTGTGTTCATTTTGGTTTAGTTCTTTTTTCGTAACAGATTTAATGTTTAGTATAGAGCTTAGAAAAAATTCGCAGTGTGAGATAGAAAAGAAGCACGGCAAAGGGCACTCCTTTAAAGGCAAGGAAGGGCAAAAATATTTTAAGTCAAGTGATAGCGATTGCTGTATGAGTCAAGCACCGGGCAACGCCGGGTCATGCTGCTAGTAACAACATAGGTTTTAATGCTTCCACCCTTCTACCCTTGAGACTGGACTTAAATTCAGTCTTTGCTTTAAGTCGAGTTGATTTTAAAGAACCCATGCTGGCCTACCGTTTAACAACAGGTTAGGTGGTTAGGGGAGAAGCGTTGAATTTATGGCTTATCAAAACGCATTAAATGAATATAACAGCTTCGAGTGGAATTCGAACTCAACCTGGGGATACTATTTTCCACGTCGATAACCGTAACACCACCCGCGCATGTGTGTTAAAGTTGTTGCTTTTTCTGTTAGAAGCTGTTCAAAATAAGATGCTGAAAAGACAAAAGTCGAAAGAAGCCTTACGTCAAACAATTTCCTTTTCCTTTACATGTTTATCACGTTAATAAATTAGGCAAAACTTCCACTAACCCATCTTGATATTATCAGCCAACATAATCAGCTTAGTTTTTGTCTGCATTTTTTAGTTTAAGACCGTATCATGTTGAAACACCTGTTCTCCTTCAAGTTAAGCAACGTAGAGCCTAGTCAGTGCCTAGATCGGTGACTACCTGGAAATGCTAGAGGCTATGATCTTTGATGTTCGATTCATTTAGAGCAGTGATTATCAACCGCCGGGCCGTGGCACACTAGTGTGCCGCGCGTTCCTCTTAAGCGTGCCGCGAAATATTGTCACGTCATACATACATACATACATATATATATATATATATATATATATATATATATATATATATATATATATATACATTTCATTGCATACGACAAGGTACTTTTATTTAGTTTTTTATACAATTTCTTATGCGATCTAATAATTTTTTTCTTTTCAGGTGATAAATTATATAAACACAGTCCGAATGTTCTTTTTATCCGAGCGCTTTCGGCTATACATTTAGCCATTTTCAAGGATTAATTATTTTAACTGTTAAATAAGAAATAGTTTGTTGTATGTATGTTTTATAAAATGTTTTCATTTTTGAAAACACGGTCAAGGTTTATATAATTTATAAACCGAAAAGAAAAAATTGAATAAAAGAACCTTGTCTGTCGTATTCAATGAAATGTGTATGAAAGAAGGATTTCTGCCTAAATACACAAATATATATATATATATATGTATGTGTGTGTGTGCGTGTGCGTGCGCGCGTAAGTAGTAATTATACAACGTTAGTATTTTGCTAAATAAGCTGCACAATTAGTCGAAGTTTTCTTTTTATGTACCGTGTCCTTTCAGGACGTGGGCGATCATGGCTCTCCACTTCACCCTATCGCTTGTGTCTCTCAATAATTTTCGTTCCTCTTCCACCGACACCAACAGCGTTCTGCCATCCACTCGCCTAAGCTCGCCAGGTATGTCATACGTTGCTTTCCCTTGTCTCTCTTTCCCTCTATTCAACCTGTGAGTATCAGATTCTCCAGGCCCTCCTTTCTCATTTTCTGTCCTATAAATTTCATCTGCCTCTTCCTGGTGTTAAGTATAAGCCTCTTCCTTGATTGCATCCTCTAAAAGACCTCATCTTTGCTCACATGCTCGATTTACGAGAGCTCAGCATCTTTCTGTAGAGCCACATCTCCGCTGCCTTGAGTCTCTTCTTCATCTTTGAGGAGACCGTCCGACATTTACAGCCGTATAGGAGGACAGATGTCACGTAGCAGCTCAGTACTCTTTTCTTTGTCACCAAAGAGATCTTTCTGTCTCGCAGTACTCTGTCCAACATTTGGAATGCATCCTTGGCAGATAGAAACATTGAAATAAGTTTATAATTGTGTGTATATTTTTTGTTTTTAAACCTATTTTTTTTCATAATATTTAAATGTATATCCTTTAAAATCTCTGCTAAGTGTGCCTTGATATTTTCCTTTACTCCTTTATTGGCTAAAAACGTCGAGAATCACAGGTGTAGAGGGTAAAGACTGGGTATTGTAAATCAGTAGAGCCGAGTTCGAATTACAGTCTGATCCTTTACACTCACTTACATTCTCGTGCAAATACCCTTAGGAAAAGCATGAATCCACCTCTTCTCCCCCAGCTATGGGCTAATTAGTAGTATTTGCACAAGTAAATCGTTATTATCTCTTTTGAGCCGCGAGCGAATTGATTCTGGTCAAGAGTGTGGGTTTATCTCTGCCGGACAGAGTTGATCACCCAAATCAATTTCACGCGAATGGTCTCGTCAAATCGTTCTTTTATTCACGGCCACCTCCACCACCGCTACCAGGGGAGAGAAAAGAAATTGTGATAGAGGATGACGATCCCGATGATCGGATGGGAGCGGGTGCAAACAACGAAAATTATCTCCAAACAAATGTTAAAATCTATGAATTTTTCTGGCTTTAAATAACTTACAAAAGTTTAATAAGCCGTAAAGAATATATCCCTTAATCAATCAATGTTTGAATTTCTCGAATGGGGAGTTATCATTATTCAGCTTCAGAGGAATATCTTCATTTTTATTGTAACTTTTGACAACGTTTCTACCGTTTTTACTTTCTTCCTTCTTCGGGTGTCAGTCGATGAGAATAACCTTCATAGATTTTCGATTTGAACCCTTTATTTAATGTTGATATAGTTTATTATCACACCACTGTCAACATTTGTGTTTCCTTAGAACATTGGCGCGGTCATAGTTACCCACAACTTTCTTTCTCTTCGGGCTCTAAGAAGATGTTTGACAGTCGCATTCTTTATCAACAAAATATAAAATTTTAATCATTAATCATTATTAATTGTTTATAGATTAATCATTTAATTAATTATTAATTATTACATACTAATCATTTATAAATTCTATTCTCTCTATAAATTTCCACGTTCATTTCTTACTTTATAAGTGCTCGCGACAGAGAAGCCCACACACTTGGCTAGAGGGAGCAGGAGTAGTAGTAGTAGGAGGAGATTATGGAGAGGGGAGACAAGAAGAAGAGGAGGAGGAAGACGATGAAGAAGGGAAGGAAGACGATGAAGAAGATGATGAAGTAGGAGAAAAAGGAGGAGAAGGAGAAGGAGGAGAGGAAGAAGAAGAAGACGACGACGACTGACTTAAGTTTGAATTTCAAGAAGAAGAAGAAGAAGAAGAACAAGAAGAACAAGAAGAAGAAAGTTTTGGATTTCTGGAGAAGAAGAAGGTTTTGAATTTCTTGGATGAGAAGTTATCATTACTTACACCATTTTCAGAGTACTCTCCTCAACTTTATTGTTGTTATCACAACTGTTTCGGCCGTTTAGCTCTCCGGCTATCCTCAGAACAATCGAAGTATCATTGGAATAACGACAACAGAACAATACTCCGAATATAAATCGCATAAATAAAAAAAAAAAAAAAAAACGAATTCAGTATCGGTAAACTCGAATTAATCTCATGAAGCCTCATTTGTTTCGGGATAAGAAAACATTTTTGTGTTTTTCCCAGTGAAATTAATGAGCCAAATTGCCCTTAATTATTAAAAATCGCATATCTCAAACACCTGACGTGATAGAAAAACTCTGAGTGTACTTTCAGACCGACAGACTCGATTTAGCAGAGGAGAGATTCGTTTTTCAGGGTAACTAATTAATGCTATTTGTTTCACAGCGTAATAAGCCAACTTGTCCCAAAACCACTCAAATACACACTGAATCAATTTCGAGTTGGATGCCGGTGTCGGCATACACTTTTACCGAACTAGCAAAATATTTATAATGTGATGTTATACCGGGTATAACAGCAAAATTGTCGAATTGTTAGATTAAGATTTGAACTGTTGTATCTTAGAAATGATTAAAGATATCTTACGGGAATTCTCCGAGGTTTTTATGATATTATTGGACTCTACTTTGAGCAATAGGAATGTATAATTACTCTCTAAGTTTAAAAGAAGAATCGTGATGAAATCAATCATAAACGAAAGTTTCAGTTTGACAGCCCAACGAGCAGTGAAAAAAAAGACTTGAAAATGAAATCGTAAGTGAAACCTTGAGGCAACTTGTTACTCCAGGACAGAAAGTTAGAAGATTAGAGAGGGGGAAGAGCATCTTCGATAAGTTGTAAAAGTCCAATAATATCATAAAAACCTCGGAGAATTACAGTAAGATATCTTTAAATATTTCTAAGATAAAACGGTTCAGAGCTTAATCTAACAATTGGACAATTTTGCTGTTACACGATTTGGATAATTTTGCTGTTACACGATTTTGATAATTTTGCTGTTACACTTGGTATATAAGTGCTGTGGCCTGGTATTGAACTCACAACTCTTTGGGTCTAGTCACTGGATTTAAGTCTTTATCCAATGGGCCTTGTGTCCTTGATGTGGTGAACCAAAATTTTGGAGAGTTAAGTTAAAGGGAAATAGCATCCAGAAGAGGCATGCCACGTGGAACTAGAACAATCTACCCTATTGGACGAAAGGGTTCAATTCGAAATTCCAATCACCTGAAGAAGACCGAAGTGTACAACGACCGAAACATTGTGAATGCGGTAATGAAAATGAGGATAACAGACTGAGTAATGTAAATAATGCAATTTAGTAAATGTTTATAAATTCATTAACAATTTACCCCGGTTGACGAAATAAAGGGTTCGATGTGAAATTCTAATCACCTGAAGAAGGCCGATGCGCAAAACAGCCGAAACGTTGCGAATATGCCAATGGAAATGAGGATAACAATCCGAATAATGTAAATAATACAAGTAATCATAATACATCATCTCAGAGATATAGACAGATATCTACTAAATTATTAAAACATGACCCATTAATAAGGACTTATAATTTACGAGTTTATAAAAGTCGAATCAGTTGGCAATTAACCGGTGTTTTGCCACCTATGAAATAAACATCTTTATGAAATAAACATCTTTATGAAATAAACATACCGCATCTCCCCTGTTGCTTGTAACCATCCATCACAATAAAATAAACATTTTTCCACACTAAAGCAGAATGCATCAAATAAACCTTCAAAAGCTTCTGCTTATAATTCTTGCTATATTACGCCAACCATTCCAATAATGATATGATAAATAAATAATTTAAATAAACAATCTAATGAATAATGTTTATTATATAAAAAATATTATAAACATTATTTATTTATTAGATTTATTTAAATTATTTTCTCATCCACAAAGAAAATGTATAAATTCACTTTCATGTGTTTAGGTTTCATTACAAATCTAATCGTCACTTTTTTAAATAATAAACATTGCCGAGGAGTAAGTGTAGTTAAAATAATAGCATAGAGTCAAAGTGGGGGGAAGTCCATTTGACGAACCGTCTTATTACAAACGAGTTTGTCCATGTTTGCTGAAAAGGTTATCTTTCTCCATAGATCATTGTGTTGAAATCTATCAATTGGTAAAAATACAGATGTCTGTACAACATTTAGTGCAGTTAATGTGAAGATTCCGTACAGTCGGCTTCAAAGTAAAACGAAATTAGTAATTGATGGTATCAGTTGCTTAAAAATTACCATCTGCTTCACAAGAACGTAAAATAGAACACAAAAATTAAAGTACTTGTAGAAATTCAAAAGCCGTCTGCTTGCTTAAGTCAGTTCTTTTATGATTTTAATTTACCATCCAGCCAAAAAAAAAAAAAAAGAAATATCATGTTTAAGCGAAACGAAGAAAGTTATAACGTATGATTTTTTTAAAAAATTGACAGCTGAATTTTTGCTGATTTTCTGATGCACTTTTTCAAAAAAAAGTCAAGCCAATACCAAAAAAAAACCCCAAAAAGTTTCAAAACAAAAATCAAAGAAAAAAACAAATAAAAGCAAAATTTAAATTGTCCAGTTCTTCATCTTAAATTAGATTTTTTATTTAATTTTTTTTTTTTATATTTTCGATTTTGGCAAAATGACTTTTTTGTTATTATTAGCTTTCATTTCATGAATTTTTATTTTTTTTTTAAGTTAAGAAACCAGCAATTCACTCCGTCCTGGATATGATTATAAACTACATCCGCGTCCTGGGTAAGACGATAAACTACATCCGACAGCAAGGCCTTTGATCAGGAGACTTTGAGGAGCGTGGAACCACCTCTTAATTGTTGGTGTTCCCAGGTCCACCCTTACCCGGGGTGGTAGCACCTGTCAGGGTCCCAGCTTTGGGCAAATAATTAACTCCCAAACTGGAGACAGAGTTTTCGACAAGCAGTAAGCGCTTAGCACGCGACTAAGACCTAATGCTGACTCCCCTCACCTCCGCTTATTTATATAAACAGATAATTCCATTCATTTATCTCCTATATGACAAGCTGACATAAAAAATGAACTGAATTAAACCGTTCTTCATTATTTTATAATACAAGTTCATTGAATTATGATGCAGGAAAGCAATTATTTTACAAAAATCAAAAAATCATAACTTTGAAGAAAAATTTGGAAAAAAACAAACAAAAATCCTTAAATGCAATTATGTTGTTTAAAATGAATAAATGTCGACGTCTGAAGTTTATCCCAAACAGATAACAGGAAAATTTTAAAAGCAATTTCTGTTTCGGATAAGACTTGTTTTTTATGTCCATCGTCTTTGTCAAATTGAACTGAATTGTATTTTTAATGAATATTGTCCTGAAAAAGGTTTATTAAACCGAAACGTCAGACGTCGACATTTCATTCATTTTAAACAACATAATTGCATTTAAGGATTTTTGTTTGTTTTTTCCAAATTTTTCTTCATTCTGTCGGATATATATCCATTTACATTTGCTTACATATATATATATATATGTAAAGAAATATAGTCTTAAGATGTGCTATATTTATGGGATAAAGTGCTCAATATCAGAGATAGAGCGTGTGTAAATATAAAAGTGAACATAGAAGTCAACACTTAGAGTCGATAGTCTGTTTCATGCTATATGCAATCGTCAGTCCACGTGTGCTGTTATTTTTCTCGGCTATTTATATATGTACAGGTCAGTGGTGCATTGTGGGTAGTCTATTTTGGTTAGTATTATATATATATATATATATATATATATATATATATATATATATATATTACTTAAAAAGTTATTTTTAGTGGTTACCTATATTTGAGTAGACGTTCCGTTTATTTAATCTATATAAGAGATTACTGCGAATGTAAGTGAGTGAGATAATCTTAGAGAGGAGAAAGAACAATAAAAGTGCATGGTTCAAGAAAATTGAAGAACTTTCATGAAACAGAATTTGTTGCATTATCTTTATTCTAGAGAAATGGCATCAAAATCAGGAAAATACTATGAGTGTAATTAAAATGCCTAATAAATAAACAGTATTTAACAATTGTCAATTTACGAGCTAAGGCAGCATAAATTCGGACAATCGCAAAGTATTGGTTTGTCCACAAAATTCGTTCGGCTTATTAACCTTTTCCCCAACCATTATTTTCGGAAAAAAAAAAAAGTTTCATTTTCAGATGAATTGCTTTTATTTGTTTTTAATATAGTAACTAAGAAAGTGAGGAAGCTGGAAGTAGCCGAGCTAAAACCTCTACTTGATGTATGAATTGACAATTGGACTCATTTCAAACCCAGAAGGATATAAAAAGAATCAAGATCGACGTAAAAGAATCGTCTCTAGCTGGTTTTAAACGCTATGTTTTGGCCGTGTTTATTCGTCTGTGTTTTGCTCTTTCGTTAAAAAGATATAAACATGTCTACACCAGGGAATTTTCTGTTTAATAACCGTATGGACATTTCAGCTAACCCAATATTTTAGTGAATTTACATATGGAAATCAAATGAATGGAATACGGATTAATGTTAAAACCTATGTAGTATTGTAATTCATATCGTAAAGTAAAATTTAGTTTTATATACAAAATTTGTAATTATAGTTACTCGTTGTTATATTTTTATGTCAGTATATTTTAAATTTAGGGCTGTATCGAAGCAAAATGAGGAAAAGTTCAACTGAAGCCAATAATTATACTTATTCTTGTATTTATACATTGCTAAAGAGAAAGGGTTATAAAAAAAATAGACTGACAGGAAGCAGGGAAGCAAGACATCTAAAGGAAATTCCCCGGCGAGAAAACAAACAAACAAACAACCTATTTGACGAAAAGCGATGATCGCATTTTCAAAGAAGATTCACTTAATTAAAGGCATAAGAAGAAATTATAAACATAAAAAAATGTCTTAAAATAACTGTCAGACTTTGTCTATTTCATAAAGTGTGACGTCATTTACATTTACATTTGGATAAGCATCGAGCAGATCTGAATGTACGAGAAAAAAATCATGGAGAACTGTAGTTTAAAAACAGTAAAATCGACCTTGCTAACCAAAACGCTCCTCTGTGGCGAAATCGGTAAGCACGTCAGACTATATGACGTTTCCGTATAGGATACAGTTTCGATTCCTGTCGGAGGACGCATATTATCTATGCAAATTTCTCAGACATTCAGGCCGGCAAATGTCGTTAATACTGTTTATTATAAACAGAGCATTTACTTAAATATTTGCATCTATAAAAAAGAATGTATAATCATAAAAAATGTCTTAAAATAATTGTTGGACTTTGTCCATTTCGTAACTTGTAGATATGTAATCGAAAAAGGAGAAATGATTTATTTGACATATCAGATATTTATTTTCAATATCATTACATTGTCAATGTACTTAATCAAATAATTATGTATTAATCACGTCAATCGAACGTTATACAGTGAAAATTGTTGTATGTCCTGACACACGAGTATGCATTTAGGTGACAAGTTAAAAAGAAATAAATCGCTAAGTACTGATCTATCTATCTATCTATCTATATATATATATAGATATATATATAGATATATACCCTAGTTGTACTTGTAATACATAATTCATTTTAATTTTACTTTGAAATTTAACTCTAGACCTAAAATATAATTTATTCTTACTTCTGTAAATTACTTAACCCCTATAATAATACATTATAATTAATAATTAATAAATTAATATCATAATATGGGAATTTAACAAATTAAAAAATTAAAATGTTCGTTAACATTCGTAAAAAATGGGCAAAAAATTAGAAGTACCTATTAACAGAGTGTTGATGGACCAAACGTAACAACTCTTGCTGGTACCGAATTGGTCGTGTTTCGATCCGAGCTCATCTAAATCTCCGATTATCCTTTTTACTTTTCTATATGCAATGACATCGATTACCTTTCCAACATAATTAATTGAAATTTGAAGGTTAATACTAATTTAAATGTTATTTTATCTTTATTTCTATCTCGATTTCACCACTTATTTATTTTTAAAAAAATTAATCGTTATATTACTTGAATTATTTTTCTCTTTTATAACGTTCTTGCCAAAAAAATAATACGAAAGTTAAAACCTATGTAGTATTGTAATTCATATCGTAAAGTAAAATTTAGTTAAGTAGAAGAACTATGTCAATGTAAATATTTTAAATCAGTTTAATATTTTAATCTATATTAGAAAGTCCGTTTCATAAAATACTGTAGTACTCTTTTACATTCCATGAAGAATTATCTTCGAGCAAGGAATGAAATTCGTCTTAGAAACATTAACAGAAACCAACCTAGCAGACCGTTAAAGTTCAAATTCTACGATTCGACGGAATTTCATTGGCTGGATTTATCCTTTCTTAGTTCATATCAACTCCCTCTATCCCACCCTTTTCCCCCTCTCATTTAGATTCCTTTCTTTCGCCACATGTAAATTATTTTATACCTTTTATGGGAATCATTCTAATGACAGAAGTGGAAGTTATGCTTCGATAACTACATTTCTGGATAAAATATTTCAGTCGCATCGTGATTCCCCACCTGATGAAACGTTAAATTTTTAACGTTGAAACAAGATGTACAGTTTTGTAGTGGGCATGTGCATGTTCTAATGTAACACTGCATAATAAATAAATATATATATTCATATTATTTGTTTTATATATCAGATATTTATTTTCAAAACAATTACCTTGTCAATGCTCTTAATATAATGATTCTGTATTAATCACGTGAATCGATCCTTGTACAGTGAAAATTCCAAAATTCTGTCCCGCATTTATATATAAATGTTGCAGGATACAGAGTTATAGATATCTTCTCATATATATATATATATATATATATATATATATATATATATAGAGAGAGAGAGAGAGAGAGAGATAGATAGATATATAGATATATAAACAGATTATTATTGCCACACCAGAATAAATGATCTTTAAAACTATTCATATTTTATTCATAAAAAAGGATACAAAAATATCACAGTGATTATAATTTAAGGTACCTTTCGGTCGACGCATCTTCAAAATAAATAATAATTTTTTTTCAACCACTTAGATTTACTTACCGACGATTATATTTATTCTGAAGTTGTATCCACCTAAAATTTTAACCGCTGTGATACTTTTGTATCATATTTTATGAATAAAATATGATCCCTTTTCAAAGATCACACACACACACACACACACACACACACATACATATATATATATATATATATATATATATATATATATATATATAGTATTTAGTAATAGTATACTTAATCAAAACATAAAATGCACCATTAACAACTAATCAATATTTTTTTTAAACATCGGTGACAATTTTTAGAGAAAAAAATTTGGTTTACCAATGGGGTCTCCTCTTAGTGGCATTTTGGCGTGTCTGTTTTTGGAATTTCTGGAAAGTAGCACTTTCAATTATATTTACCAGAAAAGTCTTCTTATTTTAAATCTCCTTTTATGTCGAATTAATTGACAAAAGAATCATTCCTTTCTTTGCTGTGTTTGCTTAAGATAGGATACGAAACTGAGCTATTTCGACAGCCAGAGAAAAATATGTTTAAACGCAATATTCCGCTTAGTTCGACCATCGACGCACTCCGTGGCCGAGAGGTCTAAAGCACGTCAAATCTAATAATGCTTTCTCCCAGGAAAACGCAGATTCCAATGCTGCTAGAAAACGCTTTTTTCACTGCTAAGGTTTTGCGAATGTTCAGACTGGTCGACGAAAATAAATAAATATACTGTTTAATTAAAAAAACGGAACGTCTAATTAAATACGAGTATCCGGTAAAATAACATTTAAGTAATATACCGTACCTATGAACGCTAATGGGTATGCCCCAATCTTCATAAATGCGTTGGGTTTACCTATTTCACGCCGCTGGCGAGTATTGTATTTTACTGATGTTATAAAGATTACCATTTCATTTCCAACCTCCGTTTCGGTTTTTCCTCATTCTGTAACCTTTTCTACGTTATAGTAATATATCTCTCGTTACAACCACAAAGTTCCTCAGGCAAGAAACGTGAGAGCAAAAATCTATCAGAATAGAACTTACGTTTGTATGTTTATATGTATTTTAATAGTAAGACGATGAGACTTAATTGCCAATCGAGTCCTGCCCTTCAAATACCAAGAAGAAGAGCAAACAAAAATAAAACACACACACACACACACACACACAAAAAAAAAAAAACTCACAGAGAAAATCCCGGAAGTCAAGATACCAGATCAGAACATTTAACATTTTAGAGCATTCTTTGGATTTCGTCAAGAATCTGGATATATGTAAATCAGATATGGCAAGGGTATTCAATTCCCAGACGAATGATATATATATATATATAACGTTTCATTAAAAATGACTGACTAAATACTTCGATTAATTATTTTTTATTTTAATTTTTCATGTATTCTTATAATTTTGTCTTTTCTGAACATAAATTATATAGGAATTGTCCGAATGTTTTGTATTCATTCAGCTAAAAGTAAATATTTAAAATCATTATATATAGAAATTGTCAATTAATATTAACTACTAGAAGTAGAGCCCGGCGTTGCCCGGGGATATAACAGTAAGAGATAGATCAAGTATCGACCATCATAAAGACTGAAAAATAAAATAGACAAAGATTATTGTTTAAGGTTGACGAACACGCATGTCTTAATTAGTTTTTTTTTGTTTTTTGTTTGTTTTTTTTACGAATTGGTCAAACCCAAACTCAAACAAAAACATTGTTTTCAGTCTCTACCGATTGAACAGAATTTTATTATAAACAATTGTCTTGTAAATGGAATTTTTAAAGCATTCTGAATGTAAAAATAAAGGAAAAAAGTGTGCAAGACAATAAGAAACACTACATGCCAAAAAGAAAGTGAAGTTTTGTTGAAATCGGTTGAAAAATGTAGGTAGCCTTTCTGTAATCTTTCAGTTTTACAATTTATGATTTTTACTTATTGAATACAGTAAAAAAAAATTGCATATTTTGCTTGTGGTGATTCATAATTAAAATTCTGATTTGAATATATTTTCCACTCGTTGTTTCTAATACAAAAATATTAACTTTATTTGGGTTTATTAATTATGATCTAACAAATCTTATTCATTTAGTAGCCTTTCTGTAATAATAATCTTTTACAATTTATGATTTTTACTTATTGAATACAATAAAAAAATGGACACCATGTGTATTTAAAGTAGTTTCCAGTTATTATTTTTAGTTAGGAGGACTTGTGTATGTTTAGATTTCATTATCTTTCCCTAAAGATAAAGAATTATCCGATGTTTGTATTCGTACAATCAGTAGAGATCGTTAGATTATTGTTTAAGGTTGACAGACACGCATGTCTTAATTAGTTTTTTTTTTAGTTTTTTATTTATTTTTTTTTTACAAATTGGTCAAACCCAAATTCAAACAAAAACATTGTTTTCAATCGTTCAATTCATTCACACGATGTCTCTTTATATATAGAATTTTATTATAAACAATTGTCTTGTAAATGGAATTTTTAAAGCATTCTGAATATTAAAAATAAAGAAAAAAGTGTGCAAGAGAATAAGAAACACTACCTGCCAAAAAAAAAAAAGAAAAAAATTTTGTTTTATCGGCTGAAAAATGCAGGAAATCCGATCCCATATATAAAGGAATACACACTCACAAACAATCTGGGTTTTTAACCCGATGTGAGTTGTCCCCCTTTCATTCACACGATGTCTCTTAATCGTGTTTTCAAATTGATTTTGTGGAAAAACAATTGTATTTTTCCCATTTTTGGCGCTGTTAGAACCACCGCAAAGTAATTTTATGTAGTCTTGTGAAGTTTTGTTGAAATCGGTTGAAAAATGTAGGAAATCCGATCCAATATATAAACGTTACAGACACACACACAAACACACACACGCACAATCTGCGTTTTATAATAAGTAAGATTAACACGGCCACAATATGCTAATCGTCTTTTGTAAAAATAAAACATTCCTAGATATGTATGTATGCTAGATATATACGTAAACCAATCCATACATTCAGTGAAAAGTAAAAATAAAATGGCTATAAGTGTAGCCGAAAGGCTCGATACATACAAAAAACTTGGCCAATTTCTACATAATTAACATCTAGAAAAGGAAAGAATTATGTGAACAAATGAAAAATTAAATAAAAAAAAACTTCACCGAAGTACTTTGTCAGGTGATTTAAAGCAACGTGTATAAAATAGGAATTGTTGCCCAAATACACAATTATACACACACACACAGACATATATATATATATATATATATATATATATATGTATGTATAAGAGAGAAAGCGAGAGAAATAGATATATTCTTTACTGTCATACATATAGGTGACTGTATGCACACACATATATATATATATATATATATATATATATATATATATATAATGACGAGTGAGTGATAAAGCGAGCTAACGAAAGAGCTTCAGTGAACGTCGGTGTGATTAGCTTACGGCACAAATTATAAGTTACGTTTGGATTTGCAAATTTGCAACATGACAGACAAACGGATAACAAAGTTAGCGAGGAAGGAAAAAAAATCAAAATTAAGGAAGCAAAAATAACCGGCCAGAAAGAGAGAGAAAACAACGCCAGCCATCATCCTTTGTGGTTAACAAACATCTAAAAAGGATGTAATGACACGTCTAATACACGGGCACTTCTCTGCTTTTTGTTTTTCGCTATTATGTCATAATTCCAAGATTGAATAATGTTGGTAACAATCAAACACAGAGAGCGAATAATGATCATAATGAAAAACAAAACGAAAAAACAAAAACAGGATCAGAGTAGCATTAACGACGAAGAAACATGATTAAAATAAAGACATTCTTGATAATGAAGACAACGATAAAATTAATAAAACCAAATAAAAGGAATAATAATAAAAATAATAATAATGAAAAGCGTTGTAGATTCAATCGACAAAATAAGATATTCCAAAGAGACCTCAAGAATTTTTGCGTCGTGGATATGATGGTAAACTACATCCAGAAGCAGGGTCTTTGACCGAGAGATATTGAGGACCGTGAAACCACCTCTTAATTCCTGTTGTCCCCAGGTCCATCCTGACCCGGGGTGTCAGCATCTGTTAAGATCCCAGCCATGGGCAAATAGTGAACCCCCTTGCTGAAACCAAACCATTATGAAATATAAAAATAGATTTTTATAGTAAAAATAACAGCAATATAAGTTTGAAAAAAAAATATTACCAGCAATACATTTGACTCTCAACAAAAAATCCTCTTTACAAATATACTTCAATGAAACCTGATCTACACCCGGATTTCTTACAAATATTTAATCAATTCATACGAACCTATCCTAAAAATCATGTTGGCATTAAATAACCCATTTAGATTGATATGCCGTAAAACAAAATAAACAATCAAGACGTTTTACAGGGAAATTGGAAAAACAGTTACAGAAATCAAAAAGTCACCATCTATTGAAGAAGTGCCAAAATTTTGAGAGAAGATTTGGAGCAACCTAAAGGAATATAATCCCAAGACAGAGTGGATCAAACAAAAACAACATAGAATGATGGATAAACCTGTTCAAGAATGGAAAAATGGTAACCAAAAATAACATTAAGCAAGCTATAAGAAAATCCTAAGAAATGACAAGGTTATCATCTAACCATAAATCTCTTGCACAAACTTTATCAATGCTAATTAATAACCCTAATGTATTCCAGAATAGATCACTGAATGTATTACATATCTCCTACCGAAAACAGGAGAAACGGATGATCAAAAAAATTATAGGCCAATAACATGTCTGCCCACTACATGTAAATGGATCACATCTTTCGTGGCAAAATGTCCTCAATTTTTTCTTGATCAAAACAATGTTCTTCCTCTGGAAATGTTGTAGAGATTCATTTGGTTGCAAATATCAACTACTAATAAATAAAATGATCCTGGAAATGTCAGAAATCTCAGCACAACTTGGATAGAATACCGTAAATTCTGCCACACTCTTGGATCCTTAAGGTTTTGGAAATATACAAAGTCTCATCAGTGATAGCAAATTTCCTTAAATATAGCATGAAACTGTGGAAAGCCACATTATATCTAAATGACATCAAATGTTCTGCCACTTCCAGTTGTTTGACTATCCGACGAGGAATCTTTCAAGGAGGTTCCCTGGCGCCTTTTCTGTTCTGTATGTTCTAAATCCCCATTTTGCATGAACTAAAGAACAATAACTATGAATACAAAGTAAAAAAAGAACGTCTTTAATTATCCATTCTATATGGATGATATCAAGCTCTTTGCTAATGACGACAGTAAGTTCAAGGCTATCCTAAATACTGTAGAATGTTTCAGTGATGATATCAGTATAGATTTCAGATTAGATTAACATGTAAAAGCAATATTTAAGAAAAGGAGAATGGCGAAAATAAATACTCAATACATTTAGATTTTGTCAGAAGGATTAGGGAACTGGAATAAGAACCTAAGAATTAGTGAAGAAAATGCAATACAGCATACCGAAATGGAGGAGAAGTAAGTAAAGAATACTATAAGCCTGTACGTCTAATGATAACAACCGAATTGAATTCACAAAACAGAATATCAACCATAAATACTTTGGCGGTTTCTGTGGTGCAATACAGTTTCAATATCCTTAACTGAACCATAGCTAAAATTAAGCGAATGGATGTCAAAACGAGAATGCTTCTCACTTGCCACCGCATGCAATCTGATGTTGAACCTCTGTATGTGCCCAGATCCGAAGGAGGTAGAGGATTAGTTCAACTAGAACCGGCTTACAAACCCACAACAATCGGTCTACAAAGATAACAGGAAACTACAGAAGACTGACACCAAACGCAGAGAGCGAATAATGATCGAGTGAGTGATAATGATCATGAAAGAAACAAGAAACTTTATTCAGTAATAAAGGAAGCCAAGAAATTCTAAATGGAATTTGAAGTGGGCGAAAAAGTGCAAATATACCATAATGCATCTACTGCAGCGACAAAGAACCTACAAAAAGAAAGCAAAAGTAAATGCAACGTACCAAACGCAGAAACGATGCCATGCCTCTTTGTAGTCAATACTCTGCCCGTACTAAATAAGCTGATGAAGACAAACCCCATACCCATCAGTTGTTACATAGTGCAGAGTTAAAAGCTGAAATCGAAGGTTTTATTCTTGCTGTACAGGACTAATGCTTGCTAACTAGAAATTACTAAACACACATACTGAAAAATTGTGTTAGTTCAAAAAGTAGATTTTGTGATAAATATCCAGAAACAAATGACCATCTTGTATCAGGTAGCACAGTGTTAGCACTCACTCGGCAATTGGCCAATATTTGCACTGGAAATGGCGCCAATTTTATAGGAAGGAAACTGCAAGAAACTGGTATGAACATCACCCGAACTCAATTACAGAGATAGGACTCTTAACAATTTTATCAGACTTTACATACACACAGGCAGAACAAATCTATTCCCCCAGACATCGTCATCAAAGATCATTTGCTAACCATATAAGATTGCAGTGATCGCAAAAGCATCCTCTTGGGAGGCGGTTGCATAAAACGGCAGTTTGTGGGGAGAAGCTGCTCGAATGGAACTTATCTCTCACCAAGTGAGTGAAGGTGGTTCGCTGCGTGGCATCGCGGGTTTTAGCCGTGATGGTTAGAACTGTTGGCATTAAGGAATGTGGTTCGCCTGAACACATTACATGGAAATAGCGATAGAACAGCAAGTGGCTTGCGTCTTTACGTCTGTGAGAAAAGGATTGTAGGTTGGAAAAATAATTCGTCATACGCAAGGACACAGAGTCGCTTTTGGACTCTCGAGAGAGTGCAAACCGAAGAGAGGGGATGGTAAAACTTTTAAAAAAAAATGTTGGTTAGATCACCAAGGTACGGAAAGTCGTGGAGAGTCATGATCGCCCACGTCGTGAAAGGTGAGGGAACATGTAAAGAAGTACTTATTAATGGTTCGATTTTTATTTCTATGTCTTCTCGGGATTCTGTTTCTTCCAGATAATCTGTAGTTTTGTTTTTTTAATCATCTTCTTTGATTTTCTTTTGAACGAATTCCAAACCTCAATGTTTTGGATTTTCAACCTGTCCTTACCAATTCCTTTTCTCTCGATTTCTTATCTTTTAAATTTTCTTTTGATTTCTCTCCACCCACCATATTCCCACATAAAATATCGAGTACACGTCTGATAGTCTATTTTTCTTTCTTTTTATATAAAACAAAATCGTTTTACTTTTTGGATATCTCTGTTTTATATCTTTTTTTTTCAATTGTTTCTATTTATTTTTCCTTTCCTGGCCTTCACCCTTTTCCGAGGAACTTTTTCTTCTTCCTTATTTTTGGACCCCGTTTTTTGCGTGCCCCACTCTTATATTCTTCAATATTTTGTTTACTCTTTTCCAATGAACTTCTCCTTAATATGTACGTTTTTTTATTACACCCAACCCACACGATTTCTTTTTAAATCTCCCGATTTATTCTCTCCTATCGATTATATTTAAATAATTTTCAAAATGCCTTCATCATCTAAGATCAGTCAGTTACGCGCCATGCGTGATACATGACTGACGAGGCAGATATTTTTCCCGTAGTAGGTTGCCATTTCTTTCTGCGGTTGACCAGTTGCCATCCGAGGCTATAGAACCCGGTCTGTTCTGCTATTTACCATAACTGGTGGTGGTAGGGGAGAAGAATAGGATTTATACCTTTCCCAAGGGTATTAGCACGTAAGCGAATGTAATGGATTCGACTGGAATTCGAACTCGGCTCTCCGATTCCTCAATCCATTACTCCACAGTGCCTCCTCATCATCTAAGATATATGCTGAATATATGAACAAAAACAAGTAATTCTCTTTGTTAACAAGCTAAATAATCTTGATGAAGAAACTGAAAAAAATGCTTCCACATTATTTATCATTCGAATGCCAATCTTCGGAGAGCTGTCAGAAATTATGAGAATATCTTTACTATTTTAACAAAGCATATTGGAGCCTTTCAACGTGGTGTAACCGTTGGCACTCTTGTTAAACTAGATCAAGTGCGATTGCATGGTAAGTTCGATCCTGACTGGGTGTTTCATATTTTCGGCCATGTGCCAGAGCTAAGTTTAACAAATCTCTATAATAAAACTTATTTCAAAAAAAAAAAAAAAAATCACTTTTTAATAAAAGAACGAAAACGTTACAAATACCTGATAAATAATTCCAAAATCTGATATACATTTATTAACATCATCTTGCTCTGAATTTTTCTTTGTATAATATCTAATTTACATGTTTAATATACATGATAAATTAAGTGCATTCACAAAGAATGCGATTATGCTGAAAAGTAACTATTTGACGTGTTAAATAAATATATTTTACATCATTAAATTTACCTACCTAATTAGCAAGCTGTATAAAATTCCGGGACTGTTTCTTTCATTTCGCACAAACAGTCTCGGAAAAGGTAAGAATACATCAATCCCCGACTGCTATCGGTTAAATATTAATATAGACAAGGATTTTTTTTTAATTTGAGGAAAGGCAGTCTGAGTTGAAGAAGGATAACTTTGGATGTAAAACCCTAGGCCACCGTTCCAAGGTAAGGCTCATTATTTCCCATATCTGGCATATATTAGGAATTGTCTGAATCCCTCACAAAAATACAGACTGTTGATTTAGTAAATGCCAAACACTTCAGATATCTTAGTGTATGTATCAGTTATAACAAATTTAGTAGAGGAGAGACGGAAATTGAACCTAGAATAGGCTGCGCTAGAAGTTGTTTCACACAATACAGCAAATTGCTACAAAGCCAAAACATTAACCTGAAAAATTGGTAATACCTTGTCATATCGAAACTTACATATGGATGCCTAAACCCGTTCAGAATTTTCTAAACTGTCAGTTGTATGCAACCGCTTTCTCAGAACAAATTGAAGGTTGTAGGTCATTGCGAAGACTACACTTCTTCGAACCTGGCGCTACATAATCAATAAAACAAAGAACTGTAGCAAATAACAGAAACCGGATCACTTTTCAAGTCTTTTTTTTTGTTTTGTTTTACGGCATATCGATTCCTTATGGGACATTTAATATCGAAATTTCCCTGGGATCTTTGATGTAATAAATGTTATTCTGCTTTCGCAATTGAATACATGGTAGATGATACGCAGCGAATCTTCAATTAAGCATGTTTGGTTGAATAAGGTAGTCATATTATGTCTGTTTAATTTTATTTCTTAATCAGTTTAAGAATAACACTAAGAAATTAAACCGCGAATTTGAGAAGATTAAGATAAAAATGAAAAAAAACATAATCTATCTAGATTATTCATCCAGCATGCTTGAACGAAGATATATATATATATATATATATATATATATATATATATATATATTTAAAAGAAAAAAACAGACCACTTTAAGGTACCATTATAATAATTTATTTCACCAGAGTCCTTTTAAAGGACGCCAGATCATCAGATAGCACTTCCAAAAATGAAATGAATCGAAAAAATTAAATTAAAATTGATGGGTAGTGTAAGTTTTGTAATTTAATAGAGAGTGTGAAATGGGTAGTTAAAGAGACATGATAGAGTATAGGGAGGGATTAATTTCATATCTCTCTCAAGTATTGGGGGGAGGAGTGACCAGACCTTATATATATATATATATATATATATATATATATATATATATATATATATGTGTGTGTGTGTGTGTGTGTGTGTGTGTGTGTGTGTGTGTGTGTGTGTGTGTGTGTGTATAACCGATGTTTCGTGTCCAAACGTAAACAAACCAATTTCTAAAGAAGTAATGGATGTTTTATTTAGTAATCCGACAAATTTTATCATATAAACTGTTAGTTTTCTTAAATTAACTATTCACCCTTGACTGATCGACGAGGGTTATATGTGTGTGTGTATGTATATGAGGTGTGGAGTGAAAAAGGTTATATCCATCTACCAATAAAAAAGAAAGGAAAAGAAATAATTTCTGGTCCTTCAGTTAGATTTGTGAAGTAGGTCGAGAACGTTGTACACCATCACTTTCTACATTTTTTTTATAATCTACTGAGGAAGGAGAACTCGGAAAATTTGACATGCACAGGAAATATCGAAGGCAAATGTAACAGGCCACCTACTTGACAACCTTAGTTTGGTTTTGTTTAGTTTATTTTACGGCATATCAACACCTCAATGGGTTATTTAATACTGACAAGATTTTTATTGCTGGTAATATTTTTTTTTCAAAAATGTATTGCTGGTAATATTTTTTTCTAGAAATGTATTACTGCTAATATTTTTTCTAGAAATGTATTGCTGATAATATTTTTTTCTAGAAATGTATTGCTGCTAATATTTTTTCTAGAAATGTATTGCTGATAATATTTTTCTTGAAATGTATTGCTGCTAATATTTTTTTCTAGAAATGTATTGCTGATAATATTTTTTCTGGAAATGTATTGCTGATAATATTTTTTTCTAGAAATGTATTGCTGGTAATATTTTTCTCTTGAAAAATGTATTGTAGGTAATTTTTTTTTTTCAAAATTGTATTGCTGGTAATATTTTTTCTTCAAAAATATATTGGTGGTAAAATTTTTTTCTTCAAAAATTCATTGCTGGTAATATTTGTACCAAAATTCATAATGTTTTGACCCCAAATTAGGGGTTACCTATTTGACCACAGCTGGGACTCTAATAGGTGCTACCACCACGGGTCAGGGTGGACCTGGGAATACCAGAAATTAAGAGGTGATTCTACATTTCTCAAAACCTACTGACCAGAGGCCTTGCTATTGGACGTAGTTTATCGTCATACCCAGGACCGTTGATGACCTTAGGGGATGGATAATGGACAAGAAATGGGAGTGGTGTTAAAGAGATAAACTTTGTTAAGAGCTTGCACGAGGTAGGAAGCTGTGGAGAACCATCGCCCTATGCTCTGAAGAAGATAGGGTAGATAACGTAATTAGAGAAGAATACTCCAGGGAATCTGTTCCAAAAATTTGCGGTGCTCGCGAAGATGTTATCTAATTGGAGTAGCCTTCTTACGAATAAGAAAAATTAGGGTGATTCGATCCATGTGTATATGTATGAGTGTGTGTGTGTGTGTGTGTGTGTGTGTGTGTGTGTGTGATGGGGAGGGGGTCCGTGAATCGCTTTCGAACATAGATTATCGTGTTTATCTATAGCTTCCTGTCTTTGACGATTTTCAGCAATATTACTCCTTTTGTTTTGCCTCGCATCAACCTAACCAATACTTTTCCTCCCGAGTTCTCTCAACGTTGCTTTTGCTTTCTAACTTTCCCCACGCGTTGGATATAAACGCCTTCCACGAATACCTAATGGCGGCGATGAATAAGATGTACTAACGTCGCTAGGCAACCAGTTATTTACTCGATTAGGCCAAGGGCTTTCTTAACCTTCATCCCCAGCTGCTCGCCATTCTGTCATAGCATGATTCTCCCTACCAGATTCCAGAATACAACGAAACCTTCTTTCTATTTCACCATTCCTGTTCCCCGCATAGCCTCGACAGAGTTACAAAATCTTCCTTTGTTTATAGGAGTCGCTGTTACGCCATTTTTGTCGCAGATCAGGAGCATTGTAACTTGATGTGTCGCCTTTGGATTTGCCTACTTATTTCTTCAATGAAATAATTCTTTGCTTTCATCTTCTTTTCTTTTTTGCTTTCCTTCTTTTCTTCTTTTCTTTCCTTCTTTTCTTTGTTGCTTTCCTTCTTTACTTCTTCACTTTCCTTCTTTTCTTCTTCGCTTTCCTTCTTTCTTTTCTTATCTCTTTTGCTTTCCTTCTTTTCTTCTTTTCTTTTTTTTTCTTTCTTTCTTTTCTTTGTTGCTTTTTTCTTTTCTTTTTTTCTTTTCTTTTCTTTTCCTTCTTTCTTTTTTATTCTTTTGCTTTTTCTTTTCTTTTGGCTTTCCTTCTTTTCTTCTTTTTCTTTCTTTTCTTTTGCTTTCTTTCTTTTTCTTTTTGCTTTCCTTCTTTTCTTCTTTCTTTCTTTCTTTTCTTATTTTTTGCTTTCTTTCTTTCTTTTTGCTTTCATCTTCTTTTCTTGTTTTCCTCCTTTCCTTCTTTCTTTTCTTATCTCTTTTGCTTTCCTTCTTTTCTTCTTGGCTTTCCTTCTTTTCTTCTTTGCTTTCTTTCTTTTCTTTGTTGCTTTCTTTCTTTTCTTTTTTGCTTTCCTTCTTTTCTTCTTCGCTTTCCTTCTTTCTTTTCTTATCTTTTTGCTTTCCTTCTTTTCTTCTTTGCTTTCATCTTCTTTTCTTTGTTGCTTTCCTTCTTTTCTTTTTTGCTTTCCTCCTTTTCTTCTTTGCTTTCCTTCTTTCTTCGCTTTCCTTCTTTCTTTTCTCATCTTTTTTGCTTTCCTCCTTTTCTTCTTTGCTTTCCTCCTTTTCTTCTTTGCTTTCCTTCTTTTCTTCTTTTTTTTTCTTTCTTTCTTTCTTTTCTTTTTTCTTTCCTTCTTTTTCTTTTGCTTTTTCTTTTTTTTTCTTTTTGCTTTTTCTTTTCTTCTTTTGCTTTTCTTTTTCTTTTTGCTTTCTTCTTTTTTTCTTTTTCTTTCTTTTCTTTTTTCTTTCTTTTTCTTCTTTGCTTTTCTTTCTTTTCTTATCTTTATTGCTTTCTTTCTTTTTCCTTTCTTTTTTTTTGCCAGGCTTTCCTTCTTTTCTTTTTCTTTTTTTGCTTTCCTTCTTTTTTTTTTCCTTTTTTCTTTCCTTCTTTCTTTTCTTCTCTTTTTGCTTTCTTTCTTTTCTTCTTTGCTTTCATCTTTTCTTTTGTTTTTCTTCTTTTTTTTTTTTGCCTTCCTTTTGCTTTCCTTCTTTTTCTTCTTTTCCTTCTTTCTTTTCTTCTTTTTTCTTTATTTTCTTTTCTTCCTTTTCTTTTTCTTTTCTTTTTTTTTTCTTCGTTCTTTTTTTCTTTTTGCTTTCCTTCTTTTCTTTTTTTTTTCGTTTTTTTCTTTTTTTTTTCGTTCTTTTCTTTTTTGCTTTCCTTCTTTTCTTCTCTTTTTTGCTTTCCTTCTTTGCTTTCCTCTTCATTTCGTTCGATTTTCTTTTTTCAATATTTTTTTAAGAATTTCTTTTCAGATATTAGTCTTGAATTTATTCTACACTTCAGATCTTTACCGTTCATTTTCCGTTTCTTTGTTTGCTTGCTTCTTTCTTTTCTTCGTTTCGTTCTTGTTTAGAGTCTTTCATTCTCTCCAACATGTTGTCTTTGTTTGGTTGTTACTTTCTTTCTCTCTTTTTCGACATGCATTGAAACGTTCTTTTCTTTCTTTACTTTTTGTTCATTTCGCGGCAATAGGTTGTTTCATTATGGAACTTTTGTTTCTTTCTTGTTTTCTTTTTTTGTGCATTGTTAATTTATTTTCTTCACATATTCTCTTACTTTTTTGTTTATTTGTCTCTATCTATCTATCTATCTATCTATCTATCTATCTAT
>CAHIKZ030003120.1:1800000-1830000 GCA_903632075.3 Acanthosepion pharaonis
TATATATATATATATATATATATATATATATATATGAGTTAGCTGTGAGGAATTGTTATTGGAGGCTAAAACTTAACTTGCCGGTAACCATTAATTCTTCTTTTTATGCGCCGTATCCCTTTAGGTCTTAGGTGATCATGGCTCTCCACTTTTTCCTTTTCCTTTGTAGCTCTCAATATGTTTTATCTTTTTGTTACTTCTTCCAGGCAAAGTTCTGTCATCATTTGCTTAAACCCTCTAGTTATGTCATCCGTTTTCTCTCTTTCCCTCTACTCGACCTGTAAGTATCAGATTCTCCAAGCCCTCCTTTCTCATTACGTGTTCTGGGAATTTCAGCTGCCTCTTCCTGCTGTTAAGTATAAGCTTCCTCCTTGATTGCATCCTCTCCAAAACCTGATCATTGCTCACATGCTCGGTCTATGATATCCTTAGCATCCTTCTGTAGAACCATGTCTCCGTTGCCTCGAGTCTCTTCTTCATCTTTGAGGAGACCGTCCAACATTCGCTGTCGTATCAAAAGAGAATGTTTGCCCGAAAAGGCGACACGAATCACTCAGCTGGAGGTTAGCATCAGCCATACTTCTTTTCTACATTCTACTCCAACAGCTTCTTTTCTTCATCTTCTCACCTGGAGGTGAGAAGATGAGGAAAGAAGCTGTTGGAGTAGAAGTAGAAGGAAGGCAGAGAGGGGTCTCTCATTTACTTTTAATAACAAGTGCGAGATACTCGCTCTACGGAAAAAAGAATCAGTATTTATCGGAAAATTAAAAAAAATAGCGTATTTTTTTAATCTTTGAGAGTTTTTCAGTTTTCAACAGCGCTTAATGATTTAGCTTCTGATCAATCTTTTCTTATTTTTTTAGCATTTCATCCCAAGTAAGGCTGGAATGTCACTACGATGGAGGTGGTTACAAGGAGTGAAAATGAGAGAAAAGACAGTATATCGAGGATTGAGGAAGACGGAATATAGCGATTAACGTTACATTTTTGAAGATGTTAGTTATCAATATACGAAAAGAAGTTCCACATGTAGGTAGTGCGAGAAAAGAAGCTGTTGGAGTATGGCAGTTCTATTTAGCTATTTCAACAATAAAAGGGTGAGACAGAGATGACAATATAGTTGCACGCATAAATTCCTGTAGCCGAGACACCAGAGGAAAAAAATCATCAGACAAGTTGGCATGAAAATATTTCTAGAAAAGACAGAGGGAAGCCACGTCACGTCGGCGAGAAAGTGACTGGCGTCGAGATGCCAATTCAGGATCAGTTATATTGCAGGTCCTAATTTGGATTTTGTCAAGAGCCTCGAGATGAATAGCAGGAGCCCAAGACCAAATATGGTAAAAGTATCCAACGAATGGTAGATTTGTAAATGTTTAAGATTGATTCTGACGAGAAAAAATATCCTGGCACGTGATAATGAACCGACATTTCTTGCAGTAGATGCAGCTATTGATTCGATATAGTCGCTTCATTTCATGTCAGTGAAAAACGTGAAGCTAAGGAGGTGTGCTGTCTTGCTCTCCAGGACTCTGTTGGCATGCAGGAAAATATTGTGTATGATAGGAAATATGGTCAAAACTAAGAAATACCAGGAATCATGATGGTATATGTCCAGCAAGGATTCTGGAAAAATGTGGGAAAAAACCTAAAAATTAACACTTGGACCAATCTTCCTGCATACAGATAGAAAATGAATTCTGTAAATACCCCCAAATTGAAAAGGTTATAAGACAAAGATGGTTCTTTCCATCAATATTCCTCATTTGTTTTTGTTCTCAAGCATTTCACCCCAAGCAAGGCGGGACTGCCACTAGCACGCAAGGGGCTACAGAGTGTGAGAACAAGAGTAAAGAATGTTGTTTAAGGAAGGAGGGGGATCAGAATCAAAGCATCAGAAGATGCCGATTGATATTACATTTGTATATTTGAAGATTATAGCCATCAGGGAAGAAAGTAGGTGGAAGGGAGCTCCACTGTAGGGAAATTCGAGATAAGAAGCTGTTGGAGTAGAAGAGGAGGGTTATTTTTAATTGTTTCCACAGCGAGATGCCAACCTAGTTGCTCGTTTAAATTCTTGCAGTTGGGGTACCAGTGAAATTAGCATGTCAGAGCAGTTGCCATGAAAATATTTGTAAAAAAAGACAGAGAGAAGCCACATCGCGTCTGTGAGAAAGTGACTGAAGACGAGATGCCAGATCAGGACCTATAACATTGCATATCCTTCTTTGGATTTGGTCGAGGACCTCGAAATGAACATCGGAGGGAACTTGACCATATATGGCAATAGTAACGGGATTTATTATTGACTGAAAAGGTTGTAAGACAAGGATGTTTCTTCTCACCATATTTGTTCAACATTTAAAACGAGATTTATTATTGGCTGACAAAAACTTAAGAAAACAAAATAGGCATATGGCACAGTTTTTATAGCACACAGAGAATGCAAACTACAGGACCATCTTGGTAAGGTAGCAAAGGACTCTGATAAGGAAGGAAAACACACACCAATCATAAGAAGGCAGAAAACCCGCAAGATGCGAGTTACGAATTGCGGACGACAAAATCACACAACAGCTTAAATATCCGGAAATAATTTTAATAATCGATAGTAAATGCAACAAGAGGAAGTGTTCCTTACTGTTTCAAAAGAAACACCCAAATATTTTGTCCGTCCTGGGTAAGACGATAAACTACATCCGCGTCCTGGGTAAGAAGGTAAACTACATCCGCGTCCTGGGTAAGACGATAAACTACATCCGATAGCAAGAACTTTGATTAGAAGGCTTTGAAGAGCATGGAACCACCTTTTAATTGCTGGTGTTCCCAGGTCCACTCTGAACTGGGGTGGTAGCACCTGTTAGGGTCCCAGCTATGGGCAAATAGTTAACTCCCTTCCCAAAGGGGTCAAAATACTATGAAAGTATAAAAATGAGTTTTAATACAAGCAGTACTTGTTTGGGAAAAAAATTTACCAGCAGTACATTTTTTGAAAAAAATATTACCAGGAACATATTTCTGAAAAAAAAAATATTACCAGAATAAAAATTTTGTCGGCATTAAATAATCCATCAAGGCTGATATGCCGTCAAACCAAATAAAACAAAAGAAATATTTTGTAACATCTAAGGGACGGCTGAAAAGTTCATAGGTTTCCAAGATACTCTCATGGAATGTGACCAAAATGAGGTTTATCTTTCAATATTACCCCCCACCCACCCACTTGCGTTTCACACACTTCTTCCATCGGTGTTTCAGTGCTTGGATCCCATTGATGAAGAAGCTTTCATCCTGTTGGTGAAAATAGACATCAACAGCAGATATGACGTCATCAATGTTTTTTTTATGTTGAAAACAGATGTTAGCCAGATGGATCCAGATCAGGAGAATAGGGAGGGTTATCAACCAGTTCAAAGACATGGTCATGCACAGCAGTCGTTGAAACCAAGGAATTGTGTGCTGGAGCAAAGTCCTGATTAAACAAGACACCTTTCATGCTTTCGTGATTGCCTCAACAAATTGGCATAGTATTTTCCATTGATGGTGTCGTCTTTTTGAAGATAGACAATAAACACAATACGTTTTGCATCTAAATCATCTGATGCCATCACCTTCCCTGCACATTTGGGGAAAATGAGGAGGTACTGCCACTTCAAGGATTGTCTCTGGTTCACTCTTTTGGGGTTAGTAATCGTTCAAGGAAACCAGTTGGATCGGCTTTAAATAATGTTAGATTTTCACCTGATGTGCTCTAACACTTTTGATCAGGTTTCGAAAGACGTGGCACCTATAAGGCAGAAACTTTCAGCATGCCAACTTTATTCAGCAGAGTATTCTCTTCAAGACTCTTCCTTACATTCCTAAATTCAGATGCCCACTTTTGCACTGCTGATATGGAGCATCATCCCTTAAAGTATCATCCATGACAGCGTAAATTATTGTTGGGGTCTAAACCCTTTTTCTGCGATGCTAAATATTGTCCATTTTCAAGAGAAGTCGCTACTAGTTACAATGAAGTCAGATGTCTGTAATATGGAATGAAAAAAATGAAGTTATTAAGCATCAATCCTTCATGGTCAGCCTATGAACTTTTCAGCCTAACTTCATAGCTGGAATGAAACAACGCATTTATTAGTAAGACGAGTTGAAATTACTGCATGCAAGATTTCACAGACTCTAGCATCACTCCTTCATACTCAGCTTATGAACTTTTCATCCCAGCCTCGTACCTGGAAAGCAATTATTAAGAAATGAAATTTAGGCAATAATATTTCACAGCTCTAGCATCATTCCTTCAGAGTCAGTTTATGGACTTTTCATCCCACCCTCGTACCTGAAAAGGAACAATGCAGTTATTAATAAGAAGAGTTGAAATTAATACCTGCAAAATTTCACAGCTCTAGCATCACTCCTTCATACACAGCTTATGAATTTTTCAACCCGTCATCGTACCTGGAAAGAAACAAGACAAATATTAATAGTTGAAATTCAATGCATTCAAGGTTTCACAGTTCTAACCTCTTCATAGTCACTCAGCCTATGAACTTTTCAGCTCACCCTCATAGCCTCACAGCGTATTTTGTGTGTAACCGCGAAGAGCCTTGTTGTTTTAAAAAAAAGGTTCCTTGTTTAAAAAACGTCCTAATATTTTGTATTTTAACTTCTGAAACGCTTCCTGAGTATGTCAGCAAACAGTGATCTCAACTTATTATTTAAAAGAAAATGTCTGAATATTCGTTGTTAAAAAATTTAGAATCATTGAAGAAGTTTCCTTTAAGCAATTCAAATGCTATTAGAAAAAAAACCCAAAAACACTTATATTGTTGATTGTATGGCAGCTTCTTCAAACACACCTTTAACAAGATAATATTTGTATCGCTGAGAATAACGGGATACTGAAGGTGGGTGCTGGGACGAAAGTCAACGAAGCGAGAAAGCGCCACTTATCATGGATTCAGACTGAGAACTGAGTCACGCCCGGCGCGGCTCGACGCCATTCTTTCGCGGGATTTGTGTGCAGCACACCAATCACGTCAAGGAGAAGCCGCCATTTTGTACGTGCCGAGCCGAATCAGAGCGAGCGATCGTAGAATTCTCGCATCTATTCTCGTCTAGTCTCGTCTCTGTCCCTGTCTGTCGCGCCACTTTGGCACTTGTTTAGTCACGTGGTATATATTTAACGCCGACTAGACGCCATATTCAAGTAAGCTTTTCATTTTTCCGCCTTTTTTTATTGACTCGGTCAAAGAGTAATGCATTTTAATGGATCTCTCTCTCTCCCTCCTCCCTCCTCTCTCTCTCTCTCTCTCTCTCTCTCTCTCTCTATATATATATATATATATATATATATATATATATATATATATAGATAGATAGATAGATAGATAGAAACATAGATAGATAGATTTCTATTTTTTTAAAATTAATTTTTTAACTAATATTTTAAATGCTAGTTACGGTTTATTTTTAATATATTACTATTAAATATATATTCATGTTTTTAATAAGGTGTGTAATTTCCCTTCAATTATATAATTTTCTTAAGTATTAATATTCCACGCTGAATTATATATTTTGATTTTCTTTTTTTACATACATATAAAAATCCCACTTATTTCAATAATTCAAATCAAAAAAGAAGACTGTAATCCCAGCATATTTCATATGCCAACATTGTGATGACCACATATATTATAATTCAAAATTGTGTAATGGTCAGTTCATACTCAACACCTGAACATTGCATCGCGCATGAAACCCAGAGTTTGGCTAGCAGCGAGGGATAATATGTATATTTATAATAAGTCAAAGTGGTACATTTGATAACGAACTTTTCTCTCCGACATCCAGTTTGAAATATATATGGTCGTTCCTTGTTATGGTAGAGGACTTACTTATCTCAGTGATTCAAAGAGTAAAGTTGTCTAGAGTTTCAAAACCTGTAGAGCCATCCATGGCGGCAAGCTCGAAGAGTGAAGATCCAGACTGAATACCTCCTAACGTGGAAGACCTTAACGGCGGAATAGGCAAAAATCTACACAATCTCAGCGATAAACCGTTAACATACAGCGACCAAACATTATCATACCAAGGAGAAGACAGCCCGATGTAACCACATTTCTCGCTTACACCAATCCCTCTGAGCTGCGAGTGGGGCACTTCTGGACAAGGCTTCTCTGTCGCGCGAAGTTGTCCACCAAAATCAAATTCATGTAAATGGCCTCGTCAAACTCTTTCTGATTCCCAGATATCTTCACCGGGGGAGAGAAAGGCTATAAAGAGAGAATGATGATCCCAATGCTCGGAAGCGATCGGGTGCCGACAGTGGTCGATTTGTTTGGACTGATTTGGCACCTGAAAAGATACAAAAAACAAAAAAGTGTCATGTACTCTCTGGAGCGATACAAGCAGCCGACATTTTTCCCAGCATCATTAGCGATAGATCATCGTCTGTTTGATTTTCTCCTTATAAAATTAAAAAAAAACTGTAATCCCAGCATAATTTATAACTACACTAACATTGTGATAACTAGTTATATTATAATTCAAAATTGTGTAATGGTCAGTTCATAGCACCTGAAGATTGCATCGCGCATGAAACCCAGATTTTTGCTAGCGGTGAGGGATAATATATATATATTTATTAATAAGTCAAAGTCGTACATTTGATAACGAACTGTTCACTCCGACATCCAGTGTAAAATATATATTTTCGTTCCTTGTCATGATAGAGGGCTTACTTGTCCCAGTGATCCCAAGAGCGAAGACGTCTCGAGTTCCAAATCATGTATGGCCACCCATGGCGGTAACGTCGAGGAGGAGGGACCAGACTAATTGTGTCCAAACTCCTAAGACATCAACGGCGGAATAGGAAAAGATCTATAGGTTCTCAACGGTCAAACCGGCGGAAGAGGGCAACGACTGTCGAGCTTGAGTAACCAAGACGGACTTCGCCAGACCAAACATCAATGGGCACGATGCAACCAGATTTGTCAGATCTCGCTTACACCAATTCCCTTTGAGCCACGAGGGAGGCGCTTCTGGACAAGTGTGTGGGCTTCTCCGTTGCGCAGCATTGTCCACCAAAATCAAACTCACGTGAATGGCCTCGTCAAACTCTCTTTGATTCTCAGACATCTACGCCAGGGGAGAGAAACACAATAGGGAGAGATGATGACGATTGCAATGCTCGGAGGAGAGTGGTATCGAAAACAACCTCAGCGTCAAGATATTTGGAAGAACGGCAAGTATTCTAACATTGATACTTAGCAGACCACATGGAAATGACAGTCGTAATCGCAGAGCTAGAACGAGTTCTGTTAAGAATTCAGAAATTTGGCGAAGCTTAAGTACCATTCCGAAGAGAGCATGACTCCAAATGGGTTTAGCTTAATTCGCTATTTGTAATACTCCTTCATCCATAAGACGAACTATTGAAATTGTGCTCTATGGTGGGAAAATTCTTATAGTCACGGATAAAATGTACCCGTTGTGTGGTAATCAAGTCCTATAAAATTGTACCTCTCCAATTTCATTACGGCCAACGTTTCCTACTTTTATTTAAAAATGGCTTTAAAAGTAAAATAAAATGAAAATGGTAATCATAATCGTAGATCTAGAATCAGTTCCGTTAAGTATAGTTAAAAATTCCGAATAATAAACCTTGACATACCAAGCATTCGACAGCCAGTTTTGCCGGATCAAGTTTGTCGGATCTCGGCTACCTCAATCGCCATTGAGCTGCGAGGAAGACGATTGTGTGTGGGCTTTTCCGTCGCGTAGAGTTGTCTACCAAAATGAAATTCACGTAAATGGCCTCGCCAAGCTCTCTTTGATTCACAGACATCTCCGCCGGAGGAGAGAAAAGCAATAGCGAGCGAGAGAGGATGACGATCCAATGTCCGGAAGCGAGAGGGTGCCGACAACAGTCGATTTGTTTGGTCTGATTTGGCACTTGGAAAGATACAGAAAGCAGAAAGTACTCTCTGCAGCAATACAAAAAACCGACGTTTTTCCCAGCATCTTTAACAATAGATCATCGTCTGTTTGATTTGCTACTTATAGAGACGCATAGGGTAGCTGCGTAAATCTTTGGCCGGGTACTGTGTAAAGGATTTCACATGGGTGCCTCTCGTCTTTCATACGCATTACATTACCTGTCCATAGCAGAATTGCCTAACGGATTTTGTGATGTCAACGAATATTCGTTATCACTTTTGTGATGTCAACGAATACTCGTTGTCACTTTCGTAATGCTCGTTGTAGTAGAGACTTTGTAATCGCAGATACATCTATAGTAACGTCGTTGAACAATACTGGTGTCCAACGCCTTCGAATATCACTCTCACTAATAGTACTTTTTCGATAATACTTACTCGACAAGTAATCACTGTATAGTAATCTGAATAGAGAAATAGTATAGGGAATACAGTAGAGTATAGCGGCCCATATAGTAATAAAAGATAGTGTAGAAAGAGTGATCCGTATAGTAACAGAGGATAGAATAGAAACATAGAGATTTTCCAAGCGTAGCTTAGATGTGGCACAAGGCCGAAAGTATGGGGCATCCAGTGAGGATCGAACTCACTTTTCAGTAGTAACTGACATAGCAAGACAAGCTTGCTAACCATTACACCACGCCGAGGTGCCCAGTATAAAAACATAGATCATTTAGACGTAACGTCACTTTCTACTTATGTGTTTCCTCTATGATCACGTGGTCTACTTGATTCAATAAAGGGATCGCCTGTGTTTGCTAACTGGCGATCTATGTTCAAACTCAAGTGTCGGCAGCGACAGTTTGTTCGTATATAACAGTCTTTATAGGGCACCTCGAGGTATTGTAATGGTTAGCAAGCTTGTCTCGCTGGAACAGTTACGACTGAGTAGTAAGTTCGATCCTCACTGGGTGCCCCGTACTTTCGGCCTTGTGCCACATCTGAGTTACGCTTGGAAAATCACCATAACAGTCTTTATGAAGAATGTTTTTGTTTGTTTTAATAAGGCCACCTATTTGCCATTCCTATAACTACATTTTCCACTTTCATCCAAACCAAACATATATCTGCTTATATAGTGTTCACCAGAATGAGAAGATACAGTATTAAATCAACTGGGGGATAAGACCGTAAAACGAAGCAAACCAAACACCAATTAAGCCACGAAGGCTACGCCAGTAGACGTCATTTAAATAAGCTATAGAACATGTTTGCTTTTTCTTCTCTCTGACACCCAATAGACTGTCACAGTTTTATTGCTTGCCTTATATTATTCGGATTAAATCTATGTTTGATTGAATTGTTTTTTTACGACTTATGTATTCCTTTGCGGGTTATTTCAAACCAGAAAATGTTTTTAGATTGTAAGATATCTTTTTTAGATAGTAATGAGTATTACTGATATAAGTTCGACTAATTAAGCCATAGCTGGGGGAGAAGAGGTAGATTTTTTATATTTCCTAAGAATGTGTGTTATAGAGTAGTTTCACAGTGGAGGCTTGTATTTCACTAAGTTGGTCCTAAAAAGGTTCGACGTACAAAACGTTAGGAACTTGTTATAATAGTTAATGACGCAGCAATCTAGTTGTGGTGGCTGATACTTTAATGTCCAACATCGACTGACTCACCAACTCACTGAGCGATATTCAGTCACCCCCCCACGAGGGGATCATGTGGCACAAGGCCGGTTTAACGTGGGATCTCCAAGCCCGTGGGATCTCCGAGCCCGTGGGAACTCCGAGCCCTTGGGTTCGGCCAAAGAAATGCCCTTTTAACCCGTATAAACGGGTTCAGGGTCGGTTTACCTCCCCGAAAGAGACTCCGCCCTTCGGCGTAGCCTCGTTCGGGTTCCTCCCCGCCCGAAGGCAGAGAGTTCAACCGGTCAACCGTTCGTCTGACTTCAGACTGAACTGAGACCGACTCACTGAGCCCACTGGCGACTGCTACTACTACTACTTATTATATGTGGGAGAGTCTATTAACAATAGAATATGTGTGTTTCAGTATAAAATGTGATAAAGAATAAAACGAACCCGACTGGAATTGAAACCGTGGATCTCCAATTTTAAATCCTGAGCCATTATCCAAGCGTTAAATGTAATAAAAACGTTGGTTCGAACCAGTGACTAGATCCAAAGGGTTGTGAGTTCAATACCAGGCCAAAGCAGTGGTGAACCAAAACCTTGGAGAGTTAAAATGAAATAACTGCGACATTCGGAAGGGGTATGACACGTGGAACTAGAGCAACCGACCCCGGTGGACGAATAAAGTGTTCAGTTCGAAATTCCAATCACCTGAAGAAGGCCGGAGCGTACAACGGCCGAAACATTGTGAATACTACAATGATGATGAGGATAACAGTCCGGATAATGTAACTAAAGCAAGTAATCATAATACCTCATCTCAGAGATATAGAGGCCGAAATGTTGTGAATATGGCAATGAAGATGAGGATAACAGTCCGAATAATGTAAATAATGCAAGAAAACATGTTACCTCACCTCAGACATATTGAGTCCGAAACGTTGTGAATATGGCAATGAAGATGAGGATAACAGTCCGAATAATGTAAATAATGCAAGAAAATATGATACCTCACTTCAGACATATAGAGTCCGAAACGTTGTGAATATGGCAATCAAGATGGGGATAACTGTTCTAATAATGTAATCAAAGGCAAGTAATCATGATACCTCTTCTCAGAGATCTAGACAGATAATAATGTTTCAGTTTCAAAAATCAGTAATATGGAAGGCATTTGTTTTTGACTCGACACTGAATTCAGCTGAGAGCTGGATTTCGGCTGGAAACTTTTGCAAACCCACCTAATATCAAGTTTTGATTCGTATTTATTTCGGTTTATTTCTGCTTCTCATTATAGCAACTTTCGCTCTGTTACTTGACGACGAATCTTTATGAGGTGCCAGTGTATTCTGCAACGCCAGTATGCGCATGCGTATATGGGCGCCTATTTGAATGTGCATGCAATCATGCTACAGTAGCAGAATGGCCAAGGCGCTCCTTTTCAGTCGGATAGTTATTGTCTTGACATACCGGGTTAATACGTCCAGCAGTGTCGAACATGTCGGGAAAATTTATCGGACCCTTTCACTGTGGTCATTAAGGCTGGTGATTTAGAAAGAAAGCGACGGAACGTCTGCTCCGAATAGATCTGGGCATAAAATCAGGCAGGTGGTATATGAAGACGAAATACAGATGCATCTATCTATCTATCTATCTATCTATCTATCTATCTATCTATCTGTTTCAGTCTCTTCATATCTATCTATCTATCTATCTATCTATCTATCTATCTGTCTGTCTTAGCCTGTTCATATCTATCTATCTATCTCTCTATTTTGTATGTTAATATCTATCGGTCTGTCAGATTTTTTGTATATCTATCTATCTATCTATCTATCTATCTATCTATCTATCTATCTATCTATCTCTCTCTCTCTCTCTCTCTATATATATATATATATATATATATATATATAATCCTTGCATATTTATATATCTATTTCAGTCTCTTCATATCTATTTCAGTCATTTCACATCTATCTATCTATCTATCTATCTATCTATCTATCTATCTATCTATCTATCTATCTTAGTATGTTAATATCCATCTATGTCTGTCTGTCAGATTTCTTGTATAACTATCTATCTATCTATCTATCTATCTATCTATCTATCTATCTATCTATCTATCTCTCTCTCTTTCTCTCTCTCTCTCTATATATATATATATATAGTCCTTGCATATCTATCTATCTATTTCAGTCTCTTCATATCTATCTACTTATCTATTTCAGTCTTTTCACATATATCTATCTATCTATCTATCTATCTATCTATCTTAGTATGTTAATATCCATCTATCTGTCAGATTTCTTGTATATCTATCTATCTGTTTCAGTCTCTTCATATCTATCTATCTATCTATCTATCTATCTATCTATCTATCTATCTATCTATCTATCTATCTCTTTCGCTCTCTTCATATCTATATATGTATCTATCTATCTACTGGATTCTCCTCTTGTTTTCAATCAATGAGGGTCCAGGCCGTCAGTTGCTAGAACCGAAAAATATGTGCGAAACCGTTTAGTCAACATATAAAGGACTGCGGAGCACAAAACCTGCCAAATATTAATGTCTTCCCGGATTAATAAGGAAATATTTTTCAGCAACAATTTCAAACCCATACTTAATTCATTGCATAAATAGATTCTACCAAATCCTTCTTACCATAAATGACATATATATCCAGTTACGCTGCTTTTTCTTTCATTTTTTTTTTACATTTGTTCAAAACTTAAGCGTCAACACGTGTAGATACAAACAATTAAAAACTTTTTGAAAAGCTAAGCGAAACCGGTTAAAGAAAAAAGTAAAACAACAAATGAAATATTTAAGAAAAAATACACTGAAAATCCAATTGTAAATAGCAAATTTTTTATTTTTCACTGTAAAAAATCATATATTATAAATAAATACTAGCAGAATTACCCGGCGTTGCCCGTGCTTGATTCAAAAATCGTACGACTCATACAGCAATCGCTATCACTTGACACTTGAATATTTTTGCCTTTCCTTGCCTGTAAAGGCGTGCCCTTTGCCGTGCTGATGTTGCTACACGCCTTACTTCTTGCGTATCTCACACTGCGAATTTTTCTAAGCTCTATACTAAACATTAAATCTGTTACGAAAAAAGAACTAAACAAAATGAACAAAAAAACGATCAGCTTTAAAAGGACTAGTAACTGGAAAAACCGAATGAAAAAAGAATGTTAACAACAAATACTTTTTCACACCCAACCCAGTTCTGCGGAATCAGAATCAACGTTGAGTTTAAGCAAGCGAATGAGCCAATTGTAGTAAAGTGCCATGCAGATTTAAATTTTTCCCACTTGTGACGTATGCAGCTATCGAGTTTATTTGCATGCTAGCATGCTAGTTAACACTCGTGTCAGTCAGCTGTTGGCCCACACGCTGGCCAATAGAATCTTCCTGCCTATTTGTGGCAGACAGCTATAGGCTCTCACTCTGACCAGTACAAAATGGCCGCAAATTACATGAAAACTGCTGTAGAAGCATGAAAAAATCGATTATTTCCCCTATCGATGGGAGTTGGGAAATGCAAAGTCAGTCTTGGCCTTTCCGCTAACTTGGAGCATGTGCATGTAAATTTTGGTGCAAATCCGTCGGAAATTGCGGCCGTGCATTCGTTACACACACACACATACACACACACACACACATTCTGCCTTTTATAGATAGAGATTATTATATATTTTTATATAATAATAATAATAATAACAGACAGAGAGATAGATAGAGAGAGATGTATATATAGAGATATAACTTAGAAAACATAGAAATAGAGACAATGAGAGAAGGCCAGCCACAAAAATGTGAGTGACAAATACATAGAAAGAAAGAAAGAGAAGGAAACAGACACACTTATATCTAAATAAAAACACAGAGACAGTTAGATAAATAGGAATAGAGAAACAGAGGGAGAGAGAGAGAGATAGACAGACAGAGAAATAGATAGAGAGAGCCATAGACAAAAGTGGGAGAGCGACAAGTAAATATATTATGAAACGTCCGACAATTATTTTAATATATTTTTCTGTTTATACGTTATGTTTATAGATACAAATATTTAAGTAAATGCTCTGTTTATAATAAACAGTATTAACAAAATTTACTGCCTCTGAAGGGCCCAGAAAAATCTCATAGAATATATGCGTCTATCGATAAGAATCGAACCTGTATACTATACGGAACCGTCATATAGACTTAACGTGCTATACCCTTTAGCTATAGAGGAAGCTTATGATTAGCAAGGTTAAACTACTGTTTTTAAATTACGAATTTCCTATAATTTCTCTCGAGCGCTCATATCTTGTCGAAGCCTATCAAATGACGTCATATATTATGAAATGGACTAAGCCCAACAATTATTTTAATATTTTTTTCTGTTTATACGCTATTTATATAGACACAAAATTTAAGGAAAGGCTCTGTTTATAATAAACAGTATTAACAAAATTTACTGCCTCCGAGAAATCTCATAGAATATATGTGTCTATCGATAGGAATCGAACCTGTATACTATACGGAACCGTCATATAGTCTGACGTGATATAACATTTACCTATAGAGGAAGCGTCTGGTTAATTTGTATCTATAAAATAACCTATAAACAGAAAATATATATGAAAATATATATATATATATATATATATATATATATATATATATATATATATATATATATATATATATATATACATATATATATATATATATATATATATATATATATATATATATATATATATACATATATATATATATATATATATATATATATATATATATATATATATACATATATATATATATATACATATATATATATATACATATATATATATATATATATATATATATATATATATATATATATATATATATATATATATATATATATATATATATATATATATATATATATATGGATGGAAAGAGACAGAAACAGAGAGAGAGAAACAATCCCACACCGATTGCAGGAAATAGAAAAGGCAAAAGACAGACAGGGACAGAAAAGCAGAAAGACTGAAAAACAGACATTAAAAAATCGATAGACAGACAGACAAACATATATATAATATTAAGCTCCTTGCTGTCTCTATTTCTACGATCATGTACAATCGCCGCCATCAATGGGGGAAATATTTCTTCATATCTGCAAATTGTCTACTCACATGAACCAATAGACTAAATTTCCTAACCAGTGGACTCATAATCTCACCCACCTGGGGCTTATTAAAACCAATAAAACCAGATACATACGAAATGGACGTTTTTTTATATGTCTGTAAAATGGTTTGTTCCATTTTATAAAGTAAGGTCAACAATTGTAGCTATTTGTTTATCGATGGTCGTACAATTCTGGTCATATAGTGACCTCTGAAACATAGCGGCCATATTAAATATGGCGGATTATTTGATAACTCGAAGAGGTGTCTGATCTTATTTTTGATACGTCCTTTTGACTGAATCCTGGACTTAGCACCGAAAAGTTTTACAGTCGCCAAGAGATTGGATTTTCGATAGAGTAATCCTTTCCCAGAGCATACATTATAACCGATGTAGAACATAAAACTTATGCTGAAGCCGGAGATGATAAAGAATAATAATAAAAAATAAATAAATTCGGACTTGGCCATCTCAATAAACGAATGAATATAAAAGAAAATAATTTTAATGGTCAGTAAAAAGGAAGGAAACAACAAATGAAAGCGACATAAAAAGTGAATAAGAAAGCGAGATAGACAATGACAGAGTCAGAAGAGAGACAGCGTGGAGGAAAAATAGAGAAAGAAAGAATCAGTTAGAGAGTGAAAGAGAGAAGCACAAAAGAAAGAGACAGTTATAAAATAAACACTATTTTTCATCAATGAAGAAAGACAAAAAAGAAAAATATATATATATATATATATATATATATATATATATATATATATATATATATATATATATATATATATATATATATATATATATATTTTTGTCTTTTCTTTTGTCTTTCTTTTATATATATATATATATATATATATATATATTTTTTTTTTTGAGGCACGGTGGAGTAATGGATAGCGGCTTGGATTGAGGAATCGCAGAGCCGAGTTCGAATTCCAGTTGAATCCATTACATTCACTTACGTGCTAATACCCTTGGGAAAGGTATGAATCCTCTCCCTCCAGCTATGGGTAAAATAGCAGGACACACTGGGTTCTATAGCTTTGGATGGCAACTGGTCTAGGAGAAGGTCAACAAAACCTGCGGAGGGTCGTTTGGGAACCTTGTGGCATTAGGTGCACCATGCCTCTGTATTCGGCCCTTCTAAAAGTGTGGATGGTCCTGCACGAAACCTTCATCACTATCATCAAATCTCATGTGCTGTTGTCGGTTTCCTGTAAACAGTCTGCTTGACCCTCACGTCGAATCTCGACAGGAGAGTCGATTATATATATATATATATATATATATATATATATATATATATATATATATATATATTATATGATGTGTGTGAGTAAAAATTGTATATGAATAAAAATATATCTCTGAAAAACGTTATCTTTTCTTTATATATATATATTCTTTATGACGTACGTGTGTAGAGAATTTGTATATAAATAAATATACATATACACTAAATATATATATATATATATATATATATATATATATATATATATATATATATATATATATATCAAGAAAGACATTCGGATTATTAACACAAAAACAGAGAATGTCTCATATCGAGAGTATTTAACATTGAAAAACATAAGGAAAAAATTAATTATTTTTAATAATATGTGGAAATCACCGCCTTTTACCTGAAGACGGTCGCGAGAGCAGAAACACGTGTAGTAAAATTATGGAAAATAAAGCATAATATTTTTTTTTTAAAATCCACATTACAACCAAAAACGTTTGCGGCATCTCTCTTCTCTTCTTTTTAATATACACACTTTTCTCTCGTTGGAACCACTGTAACCTCTTTCTTTTATATATATATAAAGAAAGAAAGAAAGAAAGAAAGAAAGAAAGAAAGAAAGAAAGAAAGAAAGATATCAAAACGAGTGACAAATTAGATGGAAGAAATAAATAAATAAATATAGGAAGAAAGAAAGAAGGAAAGAAAGAGAGAAAGAAAGAAAGCATTAAAGAAAGAGAGAAAGACTAGAAGAAATGAAAACGACAGGCAATTTTGATGGAAGAAATAAATAAATAAATAAATAAAGACAGAAAGAAAGAAAGGAATAAAGAAAGAAAGAAAATTAATGAAAGAAGAAAGAGTACAAGAAATCAAAAATCGAGTCAAGAGTCGAGTCAGCGGCATTCCGAAACAGAGTCGCGTTCAGACAATTTCTGCAAGACATTGGAATCGTGATACTGGTCAAGACTACATTATTCTCTCTACTAAACCTGATTGTTCATAAAAACACTTCTATTTCTCTGTATATATTCCTGTTTATAATATATCTATGTTATTCCATACCTGTGTTCGAGTTCTTCTTTATTGGTTATCACCGTGGTACAAGGAACCGGACCATAACAAAAACACATTGGCTCAAATGGATAAAAGCGTTGGTTGAAGTAATCCAAAGAATTGACCCATTCTCGCATTGTCTCACACTCGTCTTAGTGGCTTTATTGCCTTGCTTACACTGAAAAGATTGGAAAAATGCAGTAAATTTCACCCAAGAAAATGAACAAGAGCAACTCAAATTGAGATGTGATGTGTGATATGAGCGCAGTAAGAAGTTGATCCTGAATGGGTCAACTCTTTGGATTTGAGCCAACGAGTTGTGAGTTCACTCCCTAACCACAGCATAGATGAACGGAAACTTGGAGAGATGAGTTACTTACTGTAACTGAGATATCCGGAAGAGGCATGTTACGTGGAACTGGAACAAATTGTTTGATTCGAAATTCCAATCACCTGAAGAAGGCCGGGGCGTGTAACGGCCGAAACGTCGTGAATATGACAGCAAAGATGAGGACAGCAGTCCGAACACTGTAAATAGTTAGCGTCATCAGTATTCCACAATGGTTTCTGAAGGAAAGAAGATATGGGCTGTGACAAAGCAGTAAGAGTACAAAGCTGATACACTCATTATAAACCTTGATATTGAGTCGTCAGTTTTAGACACAACTGTATTAAGTTGAGTGTTCAAAAGAACAAGTAATGCCGACACTTAATGTAAGCTATCGCTGTTATTTATTTTATTTTTACGATGAGTGTCGGTCAAAAGGTAATTCTCGAGTACCCTCAATGCAAAGGATTTTTAGATTAATCCCAAACTAAGAACTACGCCCGAGATTAAAGAGCCTATACAAAGTATTCTTACAATTTTCAAACCAGATATGAGTGGCTATTTCCAAGAAACAAAGCGGCTCTTCGAGTAGGATTTTTTTTTTACAGAAATGTTAACATTTAAAGAACTTTTAAATACGGCTCTTACATTGTTCCACTGAATTACAAACCGATGTTGAAGTTTTGTTTCTTATATCATTAACCCCACTTCAAAATGATTCTCAATCCACCGATATTTATTTCTCTTTTATGCATGGCTCTGTTAGTGTTAGAGTAGGGGTGGGCAGTTGTGACAGTATTCGTATCATGAATCTCTCAGTCATCCTATTTAAATTAGAGATAAAACAGTGACAAAATTCAAATAAGGATCTGTAATGTAATCGATCCTGGCGTTTTAAGAAAAGAAAAGTAAAGACAAAGTGTTTGACATAGTTCAACAATATTTCGAGATCTTGCATATTTACAAATCTACTATTCGTTCGTACACCGAATACAGCAGCCATATTGGGTCTGGTGTTCCTGCTATACATCTCGAGGTTCTTGACAAAATCCTAAGAAGGATCTGTAATATAATCGACCCTGACCTAGCTTCACGATTTCAGACATTTTCTCATCGATCTGACGTGGTTTCCCTCTGTCTCTTCTACAAATATTTTTTATGGTAAATGTCCAGAGGAGATTTTCTCTTTGGTGCATGGATCTAAATTGACTACTAGGCATCACGGTTTGACTGTTGAACTAGCTAGAAGCAACCGTTTGTTTTATTTTAATAGTTTTTTCTTGTACTTCTCGCCTGTGGAACTCCATGACGATTTCTTGCATCCCTGTCAACTACGTTCTTTCTCATTAATAATGTTTCTGTTTTCTAGTTCTTTCCTACCAAGTAACTACTATCTGCCTTAGTGGCTTTGCTTCCTACGTTCTATGTTCAGTAAATTAAATATTTCTGTTTTTCTTAATATTGTTCTTTTATTGTCCTTTCTCGTCACTAAAATCTTTTCATTCTCTTTCACTCCCTGTGTTCCATTGCGTCTTAGTGGTATTATCGCCTTAACTTGGGGCGAAATGATTAAAAAGTTACTGTTCTTTCTGCGTGTTGAAAGATACTGTGATTGTTGCATATGTTTCTACCACAATTATAACAGACATTCTTTACGTTACGGGCATGTGTTCATAATTTGCACAAATATTAGGTACTTACACTGTCTCCCCACTAAGACGAGTTGTGACACAAGTTTTTATTTGAAGGTGGGGAGCCAGAGCGCATACACCCGGACCAGGAACAAAAATTGTCCACGGCTCTCGCAACCGTCGTTTGCGCTGGCCTCAGTGCGATCCCCCTCTCTGGTGCAATGAGAGAGCTCGGACTCGGGCAGCTGCTCGCCAGGGATGGGCACCTCTTAGTATAATTTTTTCTCAGTTGCGGCTCTGTCCTTTGACGGAGTCGCCCCTGAACTGACTCTGCCCAAAGAGAGGCGCAACTGAGAGATGATAAATAATGAATAAACTCTTCGAG
Organism: Acanthosepion pharaonis; assembly: GCA_903632075.3. Lineage (NCBI taxonomy): Eukaryota > Metazoa > Mollusca > Cephalopoda > Sepiida > Sepiidae > Acanthosepion > Acanthosepion pharaonis. Next base: position 1,819,423 of record CAHIKZ030003120.1, read on the forward strand.
AAAGGGGTTTATACACTAAAATAATGATTTTCTAAGCGCAGATTAGATGTGACAAAAGACCAAAAGTATGAGGATCGAACTCACTCTTCAGTCATAACTGTTTTTTAGCGAGACAATCTTGCAAACGATTACACCACGCGGAGGTGTCCAAAAGATTCTCTATGCTCGATTTGATGTGGCACAAGGCCGAAAGTATGGGGCACCCAGTGAGGATCGAACTCAATATTCAATCGTAACTGTTTTTTAGCTAGTCAAGCTTGCTAACCATTACACCACGCGGAGGTGTTCAAAAGATTCTCTATGCTCGATTTGATGTGGCATAAGGCCGAAAGCATGGGGCCCCCAGTGAGGATCGAACTCACTATTCAATCGTAACTGTTTATTTAGCGAGTCAATCTTGCTAACCATTACACCACGCGGAGGTGTCCAAAAGATTTTCTATGCTCGACTTAGATGTGACACGAAAGTATGGAGCACCCACTGAGGATCGAACTCACTATTCAATCATAACTGTTTGTCAGTGAGACAATCTTGCTAACCATTACACCGCGCGGAGGTGTCCAAAAGATTTTCTATGCTCGACTTAGATGTGACACGAAAGTATGGGGCACCCAGTGAGGATCGAACTCACTATTCAATCATAACTGTTTTTCAGTGAGACAAGCTTGCTAACCATTACACCGCGCGGAGGTGTCCAAAAGATATTCTATGCTCGACTTAGATGTGACACGAAAGTATGGGGCACCCATTGAGGATCGAATTCACTATTCAATCATAACTGTTTTTCAGTGAGACAAGCTTGCTAACCATTACACCACGCGGAGGTGTCCAAAAGATTTTCTATGCTCGACTTAGATGTGGCACAAGGCCGAATGTATGGGGCCCCCAGTGAGGATTGAACTCACTATTCAATCGTAACTTCTTTTTTTTTAGCGAGAAAATCTTGCTAATCTTTACACCACGCGGAAGTGTCTAGCTAAAGAAGGCCGGAGCGTACAAACGTCCGAAACGTTGTAATAAATATGGCGACAAAGATGAGGACAATAGTTCGAATAATGTAAATAGTGTACATAATACCTAATCTCAGAAATATAGACAGATACTGAAGGGCCGAAACGTTGTAATAAATATGGCGACAAAGATGAGGGCAATAGTACGAATAATGTAAAAAATGATTACTTGAGAATCTAGTCCTGTTATAACGATACCTACATCCGACAGTAAAGCTTCTGAGATGGCGAGTTTTGAAGAGAGTAGAACCACCTCTTAATTGATGTTGTTCCCACGTCCACCTTGACCCGGGGGTGATAGATCCTGTTAGTGTCCCAGCTATGGAAAAATAGTGAACCCCCAAACAAAATAAAAAAAAATCTATGGAAGTATAAAAAATACATTTTTATAGTAAAAATACCAGCAATATATTTTCAATATAAAAAATTACTAACAATAGTAATTTATATTAAAATTATATAATAATGTTTATGGTAAAATTACCACCAATATAATTTTAAAGCAAAATGAACAACAACACATTTTTAATGTAAAATAACCAGCAATACATTTTATAGTCGAATTAACAACAATATATTTTATAGCAAAAATATGAACAATATATTTAGATGCAGTTGAAGGTATATAAATCCGTTCAAAATAAATTTTGTTGAAACCATAAAATTGTGTTCCAAATATTTAGATTTCAGCATTAAATAACCCTGAGAGCTTGATAAACCACTAAACAAAATCAACCAACAAAAAATACCTATTTATAGTATAGATTTAGTTGAAGCGATAAAATTGTGTTCAAAATATTTAGATTTCGCTATTAAATAACCCATAGAGGTGTTGATATGCCGCTAAACAAAATCAACCAACAAAAAATACCTATTTATAGTATAGGTTTAGTTGAAACGATAAAATTGTGTTCAAAATATTTAGATTTCGCTATTAAATAAGCCATAGAGGTTGATATACCGCTAAACAAAATCAACCAACAAAAAATACATATTTATAGTATAGATTTAGTTGAAGCGATAAAATTGTGTTCAAAATATTTAGATTTCGCTATTAAATAAGCCATAGAGGTTGATATACCGCTAAACAAAATCAACCAAAAAAAAATACATATTTATAGTATAGATTTAGTTGAAGCGATAAAATTGTGTTCAAAATATTTAGATTTCGCTATTAAATAAGTTTATAGAGGGTTGATATACCGCTAAACAAAAATCAACCAACAAAAAATACATATTTATAGTATAGATTTAGTTGAAGCGATAAAATTGTGTTCAAAATATTTAGATTTCGGCATTAAATAACCCATAGAGGTGTTGATATGACGCTAAACAAAATCAACCAATCAACAATACCTAGTATATATCTAGTTGAGGCCATAAAATTGTTCGAATCAATCAACCCTTATTAAAACCAAATCTCGTTCAACGCTGAAAAACGTAAAAGAGGCTTTACGTCCAGCAGTGTCAAATATTACACGAAGGTTTAATTTATCATGTAGCAATAAAAAAAAAGAAAAAAGAAAAAGAAAAGAACAAAAAAGCAAGATCATTCGTTAAATTGATTTTAATTTAGTTTATTTTTTACTTTCCGGGTGCATATGTTGCTAAACAAAATCAATCAACCAACAATACCTATTTATAGTATTTATTTAGTTGAAGAGATAAAATTGTGTTCAAAATATTTACATTAAATAACCCATACAGGTTGATATGCGTCTAATCAATATCAAGCAATCAGCCAATTATCTACCATGTATCCAATTGTGAAAGCAGAATAATATATATTTTTATTACTTCAAATAGAAAATTAAATTTCGGCATTAAATGACCCATAAGTAGTTGGTGTGCCGTTATAAAAAAGACAAATCAGTCACCCTTTCCTATTTTTATACATGTTTTTCTTTCTACTTTATTTCCCCGCTCTCTCTTTTTCTCTGTCTCTTTCTTTTGCTTATGTTAACTCCTTACTAACACCTTGTCACTCTCTGGCGATTTTTCGCAGACATTTGCAAGAGCTGCTCTATTTTATTCATTGCATCAATCATTTCTTCCAATATTTCCTTCTTTCTCTACATTCCGTTCTACTAAACCTTTCAACTCTCTCAGCAGATTCACCGACCCAAAAAATTTTCCTGAAGACCAAAATATGAAATATCATTTTTCTTTACCCACATAATCAATGCAAAAGAAAATCAAGTTTGGCAAAAAAATCATGTATTATATATATCAGCGGTGAGCGAAATGCTGGTGTCGAGAAAATGAAATTCAAACACATGAATTTGCTGAGGAATTTTTGAATTCTGGATCAGGGATAAAGGAGAATTTCCTACAATTTCTAAAATGGCGCTACGCGTTCTTTTACTATTTAGCAACATATACCCATGTAAAACGACTTTTTCATCTTTAACCCCTATTAAAACCAAAATCTCGTTCAACGTTGAAAAACATAGAAGATGCTTTACGTCCAGCAGTGTCAAATATTACACCAAGGTCTAATTTATCATGTAGCAAAAAAAAAAAAAAAACAAAAAACAAGCTCATTCGTTAAAGTGATTTTTACTTTGGTTTATCTTTTTACTTTTGTTTATTTTTCTAATTGAAGCAAATCCTAAAATAAATAATAGAGCTACTATATATATATATATATATATATATATATATATATATATATATATATATATATATATATATATATATATATATATATTATGAAATGGATAAAGTACGACAATTATTTAAGACATTTTTTTGTTTATACGTTCTTGTTATAGGTACAAATACTTAAGTAAATGCTCTGTTTATAATAAACAGTATTAACAACATTTACCAGCCTGAATTTCCGAGAAATTATCATACAAAATATGCGTCCTCCGACAGGAATCGAACCTGTATTCTACAAGGAACCGTCATATAGCTTGACGTGAACCCCCATTTCGTAATGTATGACTCATTTGTTTATATTTGAATAAGCATTGAGCAGATATTAATGAATGAGAGAAAATCATGGAGAATTGTGTTTAAAAACAGTAAAATTTACCTTACTAACCGAACGTTCCTATGTTGCCAAATGGGTTCTGGCACGTCAGGCCATATGACGGTTCCGTATAGGATACAGGTTCGATTCCTGTAGGAGGACGCATATTTTCTATGAAAATTTCTCGGACATTCAGGCTGGTAAATGTTGTTAATACTGTTTATTATAAACAGAGCATTACTTAAATATTTGTATCCATAAAAAGAACGTATAAACATAAAAAATCTTATATATATATATATATATATATATATATATATAAAGCACATTTCATTGAATCCGACAAACAAGGTGCTTTTATTTAGTTTTTTTATACAATTTCTTATGCGATCTAATAATTTATTTCTTTCAGATGATAAATTATATAAAAACTGTCCGAATGTTCTTTTTATCTGAGCGCTTTCGGCTATACATTTAGCCATTTTCAAGGATTAAATATTTTAACTATTAAATAAGAAATTGTTTGTTGCATGTATGTTTTATCAAATGTTTTCATTTTTGAAAACACTGTCAAGATATTGTGTCCATGTTCAAAGTTAATATTATTAATTTATCATCTGATAAGAAAAAAAATTAGATCGCATGAGAAATTGTATAAAAAAAACTAAGTAAAAGAACCTTGTCTGTCGTATTCAATGAAATGTGCATGAAAGAAGGATTGCTGCCTAAAATATATATACATATATATATATATATATATATATATATATATATCGTGCGGAGAAATGGGGTCATAAATGGAAAAAAAGTTTAAGAAGCTCTGTTATATATCACTGCGTCAAACCAAAGTGTAGAGTATAGCAAAAAATGACTGGCGATAGGACAAAACACGGGAGGAAGGAAATCCGTACATTTTTGCACAAGCATTGAGGAGCAATAAGCAAATCAGTCTGAATTAAATTGTGAGTTCGAAAGTCACCCCACATATGGGACCTTGTGCCAAAACGATGCTAGAACGTTTATTTTAGGGCGGTAAGAAAATTATTTCATCGCTGCGAAGTATGAGTCCGTTAAATAAGGCAGAACCAAAACTGGCCGTACAATTAGTTTAAAAATTCTTTCATATGGCAATATGTCGGTTATAGGAGATCTGGGTTCCTCGTAATCTCCAGCTTGAGAACCAAGTGGAACCAGTCTTTTATAACATGGAATGACACTCGTCCGTTTCTGCAGTGCAGTGTTCTGCAGTGCAGTGTTACAGAAAAAAAAAAGTTTCTTACATGCCAACAAAAAGCGAAAAAGACACTGGTTATCAGAAAATGGTAAAACCGAAATCAGGAATCCATCCGCATAGATTGGGTAGAAAGGGAATGAGAATAGATTGGGTAGAAAGGGAATGAGTATAGATTGGGTAGAAAGGGAATGAGAATAGATTGGGTAGAAAGGGAATGAGAACAGATTGGGTAGAAAGGGAATGAGTATAGATTGGGTAGAAAGGGAATGAGAATAGATTGGGTAGAAAGGGAATGAGAATAGATTGGGTAGAAAGGGAATGAGAACAGATTGGGTAGAAAGGGAATGAGAATAGATTGGGTAGAAAGGGAATGAGAATAGATTGGGTAGAAAGGGAATGAGAATAGATTGGATAGAAAGGGAATGAGAATATATTGGGTAGAAAGGGAATGAGTATAGATTAGATAGAAAGGGAATGAGAATAGATTGGGTAGAAAGGGAATGAGTATAGATTGGGTAGAAAGGGAATGAGAATAGATTGGGTAGAAAGGGAATGAGAATAGATTAGATAGAAAGGGAATGAGTATAGATTGGATAGAAAGGGAATGAGTATAGATTAGATAGAAAGGGAATGAGAATAGATTGGGTAGAAAGGGAATGAGAATACATTCCGTAGTAAGTGAATAAGAATAGACAGTGTTTAAAGGGAATAAAAATTATTTTAGTAGAAAGAGAATAAGAATCTATTGGGTAGAAAGGGAATGAGAATAAATTGGGTGGAATGTGAATAAGAATAGATTGGGTGGAAAGGGAATGAGAATAGATTGGATAGAAAGGGAATGAGAATAGATTTGAAAGGAATGAGAATAATTGGGGGAAAGAATGATGAGAATAGATTGGGTAGAAAGGGAATGAGAATAGATTGGATAGAAAGGGAATGAGAATAGATTAGATAGAAAGGGAATGAGAATTGATTGCGTAGAAAGAGAATGAGTATAGATTGGATAGAAAGGGAATGAGTATAGATTAGATAGAAAGGGAATAAGAAAACTGGATGAAAGGGAATGAGAATACATGAGTAGTGCAAGAATAGACAGTGTTTAAAGGGGAATAAAATTATTTTTAGTAGAAGAGAATAAGAAAGAAAGGAATGAGAATAAAAATTGGTGAATTAAGATAGATTGGTGGAAAGGGAATGAGAATAGATTGGGTAGAAAGGGAATGAGAATCGATTGGGTAGAAAGGGAATGAGAATATTCCGTAGTAGTGAATAAGAATAGACAGTGTTTAAAGGGAATAAAAAAATTATTTTAGTAGAAAGAGAATAAGAATCTATTGGGTAGAAAAGGGAATGAGAATAAATTGAATTGGAATGTGAATGAAGAATAGATTGGGTGAAAGGGAAACAGAATAGATTGGTGAAGGAATGAGAATAGATTGGGTAGAAAGGAAGAATCGATTGGGTGGAAAGGGAATGAGAATAGATTGGGTGGAAAGGGAATAAGAATAGATTAATTGGAATAGAATAGTGGATAGAAAGGGAATGAGAATAGATTGATTGGAATGTGAATAAGAATAGATTGGGTGGAAAGGGAATGAGAATAGATTGAATTGGAATGGAATGAAATAGATTGGGTGGAAAGGAATGAGAATGATTGGGTTGAAAGGGAATGAGAATAGATTGGATAGAAAGGGAATGAGAATAAGTTTTGGAAGGGAAAGAATAGAAGATGGGAAGAATAAAATAGATTGGGTGGAAAGGGAATGAGAATAGATTGGATAGGCAGAAATTGGGGAATGAGAATAGATTGGGTAGAAAGGGAATGAGAATAGATTGGGTGAAATGAATGAGAATATTGGGTGGAATGGGAATAGAATGGAAGGATTAGATAGATTAGATAAGGGAATGAGTATAGATTGGGTAGAAAGGGAATGAGAATAGATTGGGTAGAAAGGGAATGAGAATAGGTTGGGTGGAATGTGAATAAGAATAGATTGGGTGAAAAGGGAATAAGAATAGATTGGATAGAAAGGGAATGAGAATAGATTGGATAGAAAGGGAATGAGAATAGATTGGGTAGAAAGGGAATGAGAATAGGTTGGGTGGAATGTGAATAAGAATAGATTGGGTGGAAAGGGAATGAGAATAGATTAGATAGAAAGGGAATGAGTATAGATTGGGTAGAAAGGGAATGAGAATAGATTGGGTAGAAAGGGAATGAGAATAAATTGGGTGGAATGTGAATAAGAATAGATTGGGTGAAAAGGGAATAAGAATAGATTGGATAGAAAGGGAATGAGAATAGATTGGGTGGAAAGGGAATAAGAATAGATTGGGTGGAAAGGGAATAAGAATAGATTGGGTGGAAAGGGAATAAGAATAGATTGGGTAGAAAGGGAATGAGAATAGATTGGATAGAAAGGGAATCAGAATAGATTGTGTGGAAAGGGAATAAGAATAGATTGGGTGGAAAGGGAATAAGAATAGATTGGGTAGAAAGGGAATGAGAGTAGATTGGATAGAAAGGGAATGAGAATAGATTGGGTGGAAAGGGAATGAGAATAGATTGGGTGGAAAGGGAATGAGAATAGATTGGGTGGAATGTGAATAAGAATAGATTGGGTGAAAAGGGAATAAGAATAGATTGGGTGGAAAGGGAATGAGAATAGATTGGGTGAAAAGGGAATAAGAATAGTTTGGGTGGAAAGGGAATGAGAATAGATTGGGTGAAAAGGGAATAAGAATAGATTGGGTGGAAAGGGAATACCTTCTCTTCATGGTTTTGCAAACAATAACCCAACTTTCTTTCTATTTTCTTTGGGGCTTTCTCTTTACTCACATGCTTAATCAGCTTCCTTCCCTAGAAACACGTCTCTTTTACCACAACTATCTTCTTAATCTATTAGGAGATTATCCTGTATTCACTGCCATGTAGAAGACTGATATTACCTAACAATTCATTTTTGTGTATCTCTAGGTAGAACGATAAAGAAGAGTTCCACAGGTGATAATTGCGTGTTGACAGGAAATAAGAAAAAACTAGAAGTGAGAAGTACAGGCCATGAGACTTGAATATATGGTTAGATCTACCTATTTCAACACTAGTGCAATGAAAAGAATTTGACAATCTTGTAGTACGCTTAAATTCCCTCAATTGTGACTCCAATGTGAAGAGATCATCAGAACTATACTCATGTAAGTATTTATAATACATAAAACGAATTCACGTCACGGCGTAGAGAAAAAGACTAAAGTCGTATTCCCAAGTCACCCGTGTAATATAGTTACCTTATCAAGTGTTAATGCTATCGTTCCATAGTGAGTAGAGTTTTACAAGATGGAAGTGACAAAACCACGCCCAACTTCATCCTTGTGCAAATTAATTGAAACAACCGCTTTTGTTTCCTTTCTTTCACCATACGGTCAGTTTTAGACCCACTGGAGTGACAGGGTGTAATCGATTTCTATTTGTTCCTCAGATTAGGTCTTTTTCAGTGGTGTGCAGTAATTTGAATCTATTTTCGAAGTGTATGATTAAATTTGTTTGACCTTGAAAAATATTGCATTAGCCGTGATTGCTTCAGATTTTTATCACGCCCAGACACTATTGTCTCGACTGTCGATTAGTTGTTTTACGCCATTTGTCTGCGATGACGTTACTCCAATGAAGCTTCACGAACACACTGGCAAACCTTACTAGTGAGCCAATCAAAGTACTATAGACTGGCCCGGAAGCTCTCCTGATTTAAATCCAGTCGAGAATCCGTGGTCAATCAGCAAGGAACGATTTCGTGGAATGGACATACGAAGTACTAACATGTGTACTATGCCATGTTTCATTGGAAAATAGAGGAAAAAAAAAACAAGTAAATAATAACGGTATTATTATTTTTGTTTCAATTAATTTGCACAAGTGAGTAGTTTTAAATTCGCTTGTTTTCCTTCTTCTAGATTAGTTGATAACCAAGGCTAAAGAACCAAGACTGGGGCGATACTATCTGAGCAAAAGGGAAAACAACGGACTTTGAACTTGGTATTTTCCTTAGGAACGAAGACAAGGTTGTTTTGTTTAACGGTATATCAACAAATCTATGCGTTATTTATGCTGAAATCTAATTTTTGTATGCAATTTTATAGCTTAAGGTACATATATTTTGAAAGCAATTTTATGCCATTTGTACATTATTATAACTTTCAGGGCAAACGAAAGGTTTTTAGATATACACTTTGTAGATGATAAAATATATTGTTAGTAATTTATAAAAAATATATTACACGCAATTTTATTACAAAAAATGTATTGTTGGTAATTTTTTTATAAAAATGTATTGCTGGTAATTTTACGATAAAATATATATTTATATTTTCCTAGTGGTTTGATTTTTGTTTCGGCGGTGGGTGGGTCGCAATTTACACATAGCTGGGACCCTAAGAGGTACTACCATCCCGGGGCAAGTGGATCTGGATGCAACAGCAACTGAAAGGTGGTTTCTTACTTCTTAAATTTTCCAATCTCCTGACCACAGGCCTTGTTGCAAGATGTAGTTTATCGTTCTAAAGGGCATCAGCCAAAGCAATGGGATAATACCACTGGAAACTCTATTTCCTGTTTAGGCTTGCGATTCCGTTTCCTTTACAAGGCTTCTTCTAATCTTTCGTTTCCAGTGGTATTATCTCATTGCTTTGGGTGATGCCCTTTACTCTGTAAAGCTCTACCTTGAGTGGCTCTTGGACATTGTACAGGGTGAACATCATTGTAAATAAATAAATAAGAGGAGTCTGCATTTGCTTGTGTGTGGAATTTGAAACTTTTGTCGTAGTTTGAAATTGGACGTTAAGTCATATTAGATTTGTCTTAAAGTATCTATATAATGGTTTCCGATGGAATGGCACAAAGAATGGAAGGGTGGGGGGCGTGTATTTATACGAGAGAGTGATAGAGAGAGAGAGGGTGAGAAAGAGCAGGAGAAAGACAGACTGATAGAAAGACAAGCGAGAAGATTCAGTTGAAAAAAAAATGCTGATATTTTGAGATAAGATAAAGTCAGGTATATAAAACGAAAGAGGAATGGAAAGGTAGAGAGAAAGAGAGAGACAGACAGGGAGGGAGGAAGGGAGGGAGGGAGAGAGATTGATTGATTTATGGTAGGAAGAGGAGAGTCAAACTTTATCGAACGCTTGAATACGTTGGGTGAATAGGCGGTCGCCGAGGCAAAACATAATGGTCATCCTTCACGGCCATTTTTTTTTTTTAACTCAAGATTGCATAAAACAAATTTAGTCGTTGATGAGTAATAATATATAGTGGTTATATTTTCTAATTACGTTTTCAGGCAAAGTTCGGCTACAGGAAACCT